>JAVQJD010088476.1:0-30175 GCA_036023655.1 Nannoperca australis | reverse complement strand
AGGGTGGGTAACTGCTCTAATAGAAGAGCAGAGAGGAGTGTAGGACTGCAACTCTGCCTCCCGGTCTGGACCATAGACTGCATTAAGTCTGTGGTCTGAACTCTGAGTTGTCATGGCTTTGGGCCACTAATAAACTCTGCCAGATTTTTAGATATGAGAGCGAACCCATCCAAAGTGGGATGAATGCCATCCCTCCTAATCAGACCAGGTCTTCTCCAGAAAGTGCTCCAATTATCTACAAAGCCCACATCATTACCTGGACACCACCTTGACAACCAGCGGTTGAATGATGACATGCATACATCGCGAGTTGGTTCATCAGCAGGAGTGTTGCTGAGTGGAGAGAACCTTTTAGAAATGTGAACAGGTCGGTGGTGAACTGTGGGCTTTGGCTTAGGGCTATGCTTCTTTCGGACAGTCACCCGGCCTATACATCCCGGCTGCTGGGGAGTTGCCGGGAGACGGCTAGCTACAGCTGACTGACTTTGCATGGTGCGGAGCTGCAATTCTAACTCACTGAGCCTCGCCTTTAACACGGAAAATCAGCTACAATTGTTACACGCACCATTATCACTAAAGGAGGCGGAGGAATAAATAACATTTGACACACTGAGCAAGAGAGAGTAGGAGAGAGGGGGAGAGTGAAGCCAGTTAAACTACAGTAGGAAGCAACTAACTAGCGTGTAAACAACTGTGGGATTAGCTTCCGCTAACAGGAGAAAACTAAGAATGCTTAAACAGAACTAGTGTATGCTTAAATGTATAACGGGTAATTAGATGATTTGATGAGTCATTTGATGGGATGGTGCAGCAATGAATAAATGTCAAATCTTGGGTTTGTCACTCAGTGTAAATAGCCTCAATAAAAAACAGTGACAAGCTGATACATAATATACAGTTTGATATTCTCAGACTGAATGGAAAATACAGATTTTTCTACCTTTAAGCTACTTAAGGAAAAGACAGTGATAAACTGTTATTGATTAGAAAAACTATAAAGTTAGCCTATTTGGTGTACTATTGCGATCTGAAAAACATGAATATGAATAAAATATATAAATCAAATGCCATTGATGGGACATGAGGAAACTGCAATTTCGATTTCTATGTATGTAGGCTACTGCTCATACTGTGATATTGAAAATAAACCTCTCTTATGATCTTATGATCTTCAAGCTCTTGATATTAAGTTGTCTGACTATCCAATATTTTACTTGAACTGAGAAAACATTCAGGGACTCCATCTGTCAAAATGGGCCTCTTCTTCACCTCCTTCTCTCTATCTTCACTTACTATCCTCGAACAGCAGCAAACATACTAAGTGATCGTGACAGCACTTATGCCCAGTAGGAATATGCTTCCTTGCTCCACTGCTTTGGCTATATTGTAGATGATGAGTTTGAGTCACTTCAGATTTTTAGGAACGAGTCCAGGAGGAGCGGCTGTGCAAAATGATCCCCCTCTGCCCACCGGCAGGAGAAGATTAGTTCCTACCCCCCGCCTGAGCAATGGGCCCAGGTTTAGCTCACTCTGCTATTCTAAATCAATTATGCTACCTGCTAAATCAGGCTCTCACCCAACAACACACAGGTTTCTTTGTCTCTCCCACAATCTTTCTCAATGTATTCCTCCCCCTTTTACCTTCTCTTGGTGCATTCCATGTGTCAGTCTCTCCATTATTTTGCTTCTCCCCTTCTTTCTCTTCTGTTTCCCCCACTTCAAAATTAAAGGCTAAGGCGTAGAGGTGTGGTGCTAGTGCCATCTTTTGACTGAACAGAGTGTGATAGTGCCAGTGTGAGACAAGAGCTTTCTCCACATCTCCAAAAAGGACATAAGAGGGTCATCATTCAAGATGCTGCCAGCAAATGGCATTTTACCACGTTTTTTCTTTTGACTGATCTTCAGAGAAACTGTTTAAGCAAACTTTTCACCCTGTTTTCCTTTTTGTTCTACAGAGAACCAGAATGATTAAATGACTCAAGAGGATGGGTGTCCATCCTTCTCTCCTGTGTATCTCTCTTTGTCTCTCCTTCACTTTTCTCTTCTTCTCTTAATCTCTTTTGCTTCTGTTTGTTTTTCTCATTCCTTCCAGGTTCTTGTTTGCTCTGACGTAAAAATCGTGTTGTCTTTTGTTTTGTTGTGACATTGAATTTCTCCTCAGAAGATTCAGTGGTCTGCTCAGCTGCACATCAAGGGAGACAAGACACATTACAAAACAATTTCCCCTCACAGCAAATCTCATTGTAATTCAACCTTGATGCAAGAAAAGAAGAATTTTCCACAAACTTTCAACCATATGCATCCACATATAAACACATGCACACACATACACACCAACTGTATAAACAGAAGAGCAGCGGTGGTAATAGTAATGGTAATAGTGCATTAAAAATGTTTGCATAAATTCTCCATTCATATTATGCCCACTAGTGCGGGTAATTGAGATTGTGTTGCGGTGTATGAGGTGGAATACAACCACTGTTGTCCCTGTTTAACTTGGTGATCTATATTCAGAGAAAATGCTGAGATAACACTCATTTGCTTTAACAAATGCATATTAGCATGCTCTTTCTTTCTCTCTTCCTCACACACACAAACACACCTGAACAACTAATTTGTTTTACTGTGCTTGCAAGGATTTTCTATCCATTTATGATAACTTTTAAACCCCTAAGCTAAAGCTAAACTAACCTGTAATATTTTTAGCGCATAAATCAAGAAAGAGCTCACGCGTACAGATCGACAGACATATCACTAGTTAAAATATACTGTAATTATCATACAAGTTACTCTGTGTCAGTAGCAATATGACTTTGTCTTTATGGTAACTGCTGAAATCAAATATTGCTGTTATACCCATGTCTACCTTTGCTCATTGTTATAGTACAAACGTTGAAGAGGTGGCGGGTAGAGTTTTTGTAAACTTTTTCATATGTCCTTCACAGTGTATCCAGTGGGTTGGGAGGATGCATGAAACAGATGACACCAGCTTATTATTGCTAGAAAACTGGAATTCAAGGAAAGTTTCCAAGATGATACATTTGTATTAGTGAAGTTTTGTAAGAGTCCACTGCCTAGGTAGTGGCTCTGTGAGACTGTGCTTAGGTATAGCAGTGCTTTAAGCTAAATTCTAAATGCTAATCACACTCATGATGACAATGCTAACATATGCGTATGTAGCGTACATATAGCAGATGCATGCAAGCATGTTTACCATGTTCACCAACTTAATTTAGTGTGTTAGCATGCTAACATTTCCTAAGTAGCACGAAACACAAAGTTACAGTGAGGCTGATGGGAATGTCATTAGTTTTTGGCATAGTTCTTATACCATCATAAAAATTAAAAACAAACGTAACCGAAAAACGAACACTTGAACAAACATCATCCTGATAAGAACTACCTAAAATGACAGAAACCATCTTTTGGAAAAAAGTATTTGACAAGTACTTTGACTTTTCAGTTTGGCCCATGTCCCATTCATTAACATGAAGGAGGCAGGGCTTATGATGTATACTGCAACCAGCCACCAGGGGCAATCAAGATATTTTGGCTTCATGTTTGGGATGCTGTCCCGTCGTCCATCTTTATATAAAGTCTACGGTTTTTGTAGTAGACCTACAGTATTAGATAGATAAATTTTGACCTGATGATGAAAATATGATATGCTAGATAAAAAGTCAGAGGATTACCAAATTTATTACAATTAATCCTGTTGTTTGCCAATTTATCTAGTGGATGTTAAAATATTTCTGTGGATAAGTGAAAATATCTTGACCTGCTGGTAGCACTAAAGGAAAAATCAGGTGATCACCATAGTCATTAAGTATCATCATCTGGAGACCATGAATGTCTGTCCAAATCTGTATGACAACCCATCCAGTAGTTGTGGAGATATAATAGTCTGGACCAAAGTGGTAGATTGATCAGTTGACAAACGAGCATTGCCATCCACAGAGCAATTCCACTAGTTGGGTTATAAACAATGGCATTAGTTACTGTTAAGCTCCATCAATTAAAACAAAACGTAAACTGAGTAGTTTTTAAATGCATTGCACTAAGTCATGCATATCAAATTAGAAGAAATGCATGGTCACATTAATTGATAATTAATAATGTAATGTATTTAGAATCCTGTCAAGAATCAAGAACCTTGAATAAACCTTTTGACCAGACACAAAGCATTTGCTTTAACAAAGTTTCCCAAGCAGCTTGTTGAGGCCTCTCAATGACTTGGTCATATAGTCACCAAACATTGGAGGGAGCAATGGATGTTGTGGTTTCTGCGTGTCTTGTAAGGTGATGCCAACTGATCCCACTAAAACAGAGAGGCATATTCTCGGCCTGGCCTAAGTGTTTGGCGTAACTGTTATCAGGTCAAGAGGCTAAGTTTAGACAGAACAGTTAGAAAGGTGCTTGAATGCTTCTTTTGCCACCCCTTCACTATAAATCTCTCATGTCAAGTGATAGCCAAGGTACTTTGTTGTGGAAAGTTAAATGGTTATGGTAAACTTAGTTCCTCATATTTTAGCATCATATTGTTGATTGTTGTTCATGTTTCCAGTCTTTTTGACTCTTGAGCCAGATATATGACTCAAGACACTATCTTGGATAGTGTCCTCCAAGATACAAAAAGGGATTGTTCACGCCAGCCATATATCATATGCACATTCACTGTCCAGTGTGTCCTTGAACACTGTCTGCTTCATGTGGTCATGTGCAGAAGAAACAAATGGGAGAAAACCACATCTCCTTGAGGAAAACCTGATGCCACATCAATCCAACAGTCGCATATGCCATTGCCATCACCCTTTGTCTCCTCATTGTGATAAAGCTAGCTGTGCAGCCAGTCAGTCAACTTGGGGCACAGTTCACTGTCCAGGATATACTGCATTAATTTATCATGATCATTTGAAAGCCTTGGACATTCTAGCAAAAAAAAGACACAAGATGTGTTGGCTTTTATTCAGTTTTGCAATGCTGAGTATGGATTGCCCTGACCAGTGCTGCTCTGAGGTAAATAGGCATACAGATTTTTGTGAGTGAGGACACTGAGCATGAGCCTTGTCAGTAGAAATCTCTCCTGCAACTTTTGCAAAACAAAAAGTTAGAGAGATGGATCACCGTTCACTAACTTAACCAGAGTTTAAAACGTTTGGTATGAGAAACAAATTTTAGGACTAATACGTGCCTGGTTCACTTAGCCTAATAAAAACCGATCATTCATTGGGTTTCTTTTTGGTAATACTATTACTTTGTTTTCAGAATAAGTCTATGTACAAAATACATTTTTTGTTCAGTTTTTTGTTGTTTATAATGGCAAAAATGTCCTCGTCAGTAAAGTATACATTTAAACCAGTGCAAATACAGATATAAAATAATGCAACCCTGAAATGTATGTCTACATAAAGAGCAGAGTTGTGAGAAATGGCCAAGCATACTTCAATGGCGCCTTCCTGGTTTCTAAATGGATTATTGCTGCTTTTCACATTTTTACTGTCAGACTCAAAACATACTATTTGGATTTAAAAACAGGCATGTAAACACTGGAACCATGAGGGACTGGTTGGTTGGACTGCATAGACCTATCCACCAGTCTTAGAGTATTTCTCAAATGTCAGGGTGTCCGTGGTAGATGATTAAGAGCACCTGCTATCAGTGTTAAGGGAATGCATGGGGTCATGCAAGGGTGTATCTGTAGCCACACACACTCAATATCTTCATAATATATCTTTATGTACATATACATCCACACTCCTATGGTTCCTCTAAAAGAGCAATAACTAATCTTAATGGGCACATTATAGTCTTGTTTAAAGGAGGCGACGTCTAAGTATAGCAGCTAATTTTGAGGACAAAACAGCAGGAAATTGTCGGAGCAGTGCAATTGGCAGGGGCACCAAAGATACTAAGAACCTTTTTGTCCTTTTTGTGCAACACATGATGCAAAAACAAACATGAACAAATATCATATTACAATACATTTTACCTGAATGTGTTGATGAATGACTATAAGGACAATTGTGCCATTCAAATTCAGAAGGAAGTATTTTCAATCAAACCATGTATCTGAGGTTACATTTCTAAGGTTATACTACCTTAACACTGACAAAACAATAATTTTAAATTCATATATTCAAAGTCATGTCTGATCAGTCAACAGCTTGGTTAATACTTGAAAAGTGTATCTGTGAGTTAACAGAGTGAAATGATAATCACTGTATCTAGTTTGTTATAGAATAAAGTCAGTCAGATTCATGCCAACTGCGCAACCCTGAGTTTGTCCAACTGGGAATAAGTGACATTGTGTATAATCATATATTTCTGCAAAAGAGAAGATTTGTAACACCGGGGGTTTGTGCCATCCCAAGTGATTGACTTGGTTTGTCTTAATGGGTGGTCTGACCCTGAAAACCCACACACACATGCACACAGTCCACACTGCACACAAACAAAGGCGGATCCTAACCCTGTGTGTCAAGAACAGAACAATTGATCTGTCAACTCAGTAGCACTTCCCTATTTAGATTCACGTTGCTCCCATGGTCAACAGAGGCAATAAACACACAAGAAAACATGGGAACCTCAGGTAAATACACACACCCACTCCAACAATTGGTTAGACATACATGACAGGGCCATTGCAGGTTTCCTAGTAACTATTGGATTGCTGGGAAGGCTGTGGGTGTACAAATCAATTACAGCTTAGTGAGATGGTAAGGTAACTGATTGCACTGTTTTCACTTTTGTTGATTGAAAAGAGCCAACTGGTCCGAACAAATCATGTGGTACACACATGTGCCTGTGTATGTCAATGCTATTGACAAATATCACATTATACATTATTATTATATTACATTATATATTATTATTATTATTATTAGTTATCCTTTGGACCCATTCTACTGTACCTGATGTGCCTTTTTTGTTTGACAGTTTGTTTTTAGTGAAATGCATTCACTCACATCAGCTGAGGCTATTAGCCAGCTAGGCCTGCCTGCCAAAAATAAACAGCAGTAAACAAGACTGAGCTAACCGAAACATTTTAAATCACAATAGCTCTCAAAGGCTAACTAGGTGCTTCTCTTTTTTCCCCCTTTTTTTCATGAAATCCCCAGCTGGTGACATCATTAGTTTAAGTCCTGTTTCACCTTGGTTGGCAGCAAAATATGTGCTAATATTTCATCATGTGGTGTCCCTTGAAATATTTGTTTGCATGACCCTGAAAGCTGCTGTCCACAGTTGTGTAGGCCAATGGCTGACAAAAAAATCTCCAATTACAATTAATTGGTGCCCTCAGCTAACATCCATGTACTGATACCATTAAATCATGATAGTAATTCATTACTTTTGGCCCAACTCATAGGGGAATCTCACCTTGAGTATTGATAGCTGTGTCATTGAATAAGGGTGGATTAGCCTCCAAAAAGAAAATGGATTGACAATGATAATCATCATCACAACGTAATATCATGTTGTCATCAATATCACTGTTTTCATAGCTGCGGTGCAGACATCATCATTGCCGTTGTCAATGGGACCTTTATTACTGAATATATTATAAAATCAATTGCATCAGTTATTCTCATCATACCACATTACTTTCTCTCTGCCTTCACATTTTTGACTTTGTTTTTGTTATTACATAATTTTGTGTTTTTGCATAACAATGATGACTAAGTTTGGAGGGGGGAATCTTAAAACTTCTCTTTTTAAAAGAGTGTGACTGTGATATACAAGTCTGTGACCTCAGACACGATCCAGACAGAGACTTAATTTGGCAAGATGAAGATTGTAAAGATACTAGATTTTTTATGCAATCAGAGTACTTGTTTTCAAACCATTACAGTGAAAAAAAAATCCCACAAGGATTTAGGTTTACTGCAGTCAAACAGCAACTAGACAGTTTATGTTGTTACAAGCAAAAAAGGCCTCTGGTTGACCCATATCTGATGATGTTTTTGGGAAGCCAAGCCCTGATTTATGTGTGCAATAGAGCATCTGAAAAACAGAGCTTTAATGCTGTGGTGTTCTTTCTACCAGCTAATCAAATAGAAAATAAAACACTGTATATTTTAACACAGGCAGTGGAATGCTGTATATATGAATATCATGTGTACACAATTTCTTGTGGAGCAATGAATGATGCTTCTGTATGTGTAGCTATGCTTACAACAAGTTCATGTATTTTGTGTGTATGCATGTGTAAATGTATTGTGTAAATATGAGCGAGTGAGTGACACTCAAAATGTGGCGTGACACAGCTGAGCTGTATCTTAATCTATAGTGTTTCTGACTACATTAACCTATTTGAGGTTAAAGCGGGGCCTGTTGTTCAAATGGTTCTTCAATGGCCTCAAGTTAACCCACTTCAATATCAATTTCTGGTCATTTACTGGCTGCTGATAAGGATTCCTTAACTTTCTTTGAAGATTCATTGCTGTTGTTTCTCTGTTTTCCTTCTTCAAACTTGCTCAGTTTTTTTTCTGTCCATTTTGAAATATATAGCTCACAGACACATTGCATACACACACTCAACATACCCGCGCGCACTGACGAGCAATCTGGGAACGTGGAATTGGAACAGTTCCGGAGGGGGCAAAGTTCCCAATCTCTAAGTGCCGAGAAAACAAAAACAACACAGACCCCGAGAAGACAGAACAAGAGGCGTTAACATGAAAATAGCACTTCAACAACAAATAGCATCGGTTTCATCTGTTTCACCCAGTCGCCGGGATAAGTTGGTAAAAGAACACCCCCAGCCGACTGAGAGCTTAAAGATAGGCAGTGAGAAGTAACCATAGACAAAGCATGCCACTTAATTGAGAGGAAAAATAATGCATCCTCTTTTGGCCTCTTTTTGTTTCTTTTTTGTTATCGCTCTCACTTGTGGGGGTGTATGTAGACTCAGATGCTCTGACATACTCTCTCTGCCTCTACCTTGTCTCACTGCGTTTTCCTCCATTTTTCTGCTTTTTGTCTCTGGCTCTCTCTCTCTCTCTCCCTCTGTTGCTGCTTCTTTCTTTCTCCCAGTCCTGAACTCTGAGGCAAAGGAAAAGCCTTCACAACCAATATCTGCCCAAAACACATCTTTATTTTCCCTTATGCTTTCCTCTCTCAGAGTCATGAACTGTTGGAAAGTTTTTTTGTGTGTGTGTGTTGGTTTGTTTGAGGGTTTGTTTGGGGCTTTTTTGGGGTGGGTGGGGGCGGTTGTGAAAATGTGTGTGTTATATTTTCAACTGGGCTGGATCTTGTCACTGTTTGCCTTTTAGCGTATGTACCATTGAAGCCTGTCAGGCCCATCTCATCACCCGTCATACCATGCCAAGATATGAAGGTGAACAGTGGAGGAGTGGCGAGAGTGAACCACAAAGAGAGCAAGAAAGAGGGAGTGTTTGAGTCCATAGGATGTAAAGCAAAAGGAGAAAGCGAAATGGAGAGAGAGAGAGAGAGAGAGAGAGAGAGAGAGAAGTGTATATATCTGTTTGATTGTCTTGTTTATTGACTTGAATTTTCCAGCCTCTTCCTCATTCAGTCCTGGGGCTCAACAATGAGTGATGTGCCCTTCCCACTACTCTCTCTTTCTCTCTCGCTCTCTCTCACACACACACACATGCTAGTGACTGTGCCTGATTCCATTAGTGCTCTTGGACCCCAGTCATTGTCCCTTCGCTGTCCTCTGAGGGAGCAGCCAAAACCACTGGAGGAAAGCAGCCGCTGCACAACACATCTCAGACAGATTGTTAATCAGGCTGTGCTGCATGATATTCTGTAGCTGCTTACATCTTGCTCCCTCTGCGAGTAATCACCTAACGGTGTTATGCTGATGTCGCACAGGGTCCGATGGAAAGAGAGCTGTTTGCTGACGTGATAGAGTAAAGGAGAGTACAAAGTAAAGGATTCAAAAAGGAAAGGGAAGGAAGCTGGAAAAAAGAGAAGTTCCAGGGAGGGGAGAGGAAATGGAGATTAACATGAGTGAAGAACATGTGTTATTCACAAGCTTTGACCAAGAGCATCACTCCTTATTAAGGGTTATTATGCAACTGCATCATTTTGCCTTTACTTTACAGAAGACTCACTTACTCATCTTTATCTCTTACACACCCACAGACAAGCACATACAGTACACATACATACACACACACACATCACATATTGACATGCTCCGTTGCTTTTAGTGCATCAGGGCTTGAGAGACGAGGCGGCAGCAATTAACAGCTCACTGACATTTGCTTCTCCAGCTGTGGTGGAGGGAATAAGGGAAATGGAAGGAAAAGAAATGAATGCAATCCATCCATGATCCCCACATCAAACTCACTTTTTCTGTGTATTTATCTCCCTTGCAGGGTGTGTGTGTGTGTGTGTGTGTGTGTGTCTTAATTTTTCTCTGAGCTCAAAATGACCTTTCATGTTTGGTATATGAATTATAAAAATACAGTTCTTAGCAGAAGTGACTTAAAGTTCACTTTTTCAAAGTGGAAAATAACAGCATTCTCTCTCTCTCTCTCTCTCTTTCTCACACATACACGGCAGTCTGTGCAAATAACGATGGGCGTTGTTCTGTGAAGCAGGCATTTTATAAATCAATCTTTATGACTATTGTCGCGCTGAATTTAGACCGTCAATATGGTGCTGAGCTGAGAGGCCAAGCCAGGCTGCCCAGGCATCTGCTGCTCTGTCTGTGCTGGAGCCTTCTCCATCCTGTAAATAACACTTGAGACACACATCCAACCATACACAAACACACATTTACTCGAAGTCCAGTGAAGGCATTTCAGCTTTGTGACAGCTCTCATCCAGCTACTTCAGCTGGGGTGTCCGCTGTCTATCTTTTGCACCAGCCCAGATTTTGAATGTTTTTTTGTTGTTCTTTGCTTTGTTGTTGTAGGAGGAGAAATCAATGCGGATAATTCAAAAATAAGTTTAAGATTCTGTTTCATTAAAATAATGGTTTTGCTGCCAATCTAGCTGTGAAACCAACAATTCATCCTTTAACAAGACAAAATATTTGTATGGATAGATTCAATCAGCATTAAATAGACAAACAGAATCACTGCTGCTTTGTTTAAGATCCACAACTCTGACAGAACACGCATCAAGGGACAGAATTGCTTTTTGAAAACACTATGTGTAGAATTTTGATGTGGCTTTGGCTTCTTTTAAATGATTTTGAAGGCACAAGTTTGTTGAGTAAAAACTATTGGGTATGCACTCAAGTAGTGTACTTAAGTACAATTCTGAGGTACTTTTCTTGAGTATTTCCATTTTATGCTTATTAGTTATTAGTTACTTTGCTGAATCAGATTATTAATGCAAAATATAAATCACCTAATAAATTATGCTGTATAACATCTGACAGAGTTTGATAAAAATTGGTCTGGTGGACATTAGGAGTTACATACTTACATAGACACCCAACCTCAAAGCTGTTCGTACTCTGCATTCACGTACTTATCCACTCCACGATGAGCCAGCTAAGTGAATTCATGTTGGGGGTTTTAAACCATGACCATTTCCTTAACCTCAGCTTAAGCTGCAAAAAAAAACTCAGTTTAAAGTGCAACAAATGTATTTTTGGAATACTTGTTTTATTAATGTTGGCATTGAATGTTTGAAACATAGACTGTATATAAAGATGGACCACGTGACAACTCCTCAAAAGTGAAGCCAAAACATCACGATCACTACTGCGCAGACTCTGGCTCCAAATGATGGCGCAAGATGGCAGATGATGACCAGCGCAAGATGGCTGCTCCTGTATCTGGGGTATTTTGGCTTCATTTTTTACAATGGAAGGAAGTGGAGATGCGTCATCCATCTTTATATAGTCAATTGTTTGAAAATGTTGCAAATTTGTCCAATACCAACACATTTTCTGGTGACAGGAGACACTCATTCACACACACACACATTTGCACGGCAGATTCGTAAATATGACCTTTAGCTAGAAGTCAGACACACACAGTGACTGTCATAGCAGCCCTGAACACTGCACCCACCTACTGCCTCACACACCTGACCACTACCATAGTACAATGGCGACCTCTACAGGTCACATGTGGAACATGACACTGACATTGGAAGGAAGGATGAATGTTTAAAGGCTTTCCACTCAGTTCCTGTCACTGCCTCTCTCTGTCTGTGAGGCAGCTTCTCACTGTCTTATGGCCTCCTGCAAACATCCAACAAGAAACTCTCACATGCATACACTGAGACACACTTCCCATTCATCAGCACAAACATGCAGTAAACATTTGCACACAAAACAAATACAAATACTCCACAAAGTCTCCACATAAGGATGCACAAGGGGGTGTGGGGTCAAACAAGAGTTTCCACATTTAATATCAAAGTTCTAACCTTGCAGAGAAGAGAAATCAATCAGGGATTTTTGTGTTTAGACATTTTAGTGAGGTGTGTTTGTTGCATCCAAGATCAATCAATGACCTATTAGTTTGAAACAGAACCGACATACTTCCTCGCCAAAGTCAAAGTACTTGGAAAACCCCCGCTGGGCCACATGATGATCAATAGCACTTATGTCGATATTAGGAAACTTGTTTTTTGTTTTTCTCACCAGAATGGAATAAGTCGGAAAAAACAGGCCTTTTTCATCTGTAAGTATTTGACACCTGCATGTGCTTTCTGTTTAACAATTGTTCCCAAACCTAAGGGTCAGGACACTCCCAGAGGTTGCAAAATACATTTGAGAGGTGGTAAAATGATTAATGGAATAGGAAAAAAGTAAAACATATTTCTGCTTCACAGAATTATGTTTATTTTTCAGGCTTTTTACAGGGTAATTTGTCTCTACAGGCCTTTAAATATTATTCAAATTAAAACAGTTTTAGAAAGAAAATTGCTCTTAGGTTGAACTGCTCACAACCAACCTGTGACAAGATGATGCAAGTGAAGTGGTTACAAGCAAGAAAAGGTTCGAAAACCACTGCCATTATTGATGCAGTTAGCATGTACTTAAACTCAGCTGACTTTGACAAATTATGCTGAAGATAAAGAGATTATATTCATAACTGTATCAGAGAAAATCCTAAAAGATGGTGCGGTGTCTCCACACTGTGTGTTAATATTTTTTCTTTCTTGGGAGCAGAAACAGTAAAAAAGGAAGTCTATTCAGGCAGAAAATAGCACTAGTTTGTAGTTGTTTGCTCTACCCAACACTCTGGTATTATGAGGTATAGCCTATGGTCTACAAGAAGATTTGTTACCCTTTTACCATTTTATGTATCAATGTTCAGGAACAACACAAGTAAAGTTTCCAGGCTTGCCCCAACTTTTCAGAGGAGAAATGTATTCATAACAGGTCTTTGATTAGACTGTGGTTGAATAAGAGACAGGGAAAAGGGCACGATTGTGCTTTTTTTTTAATGAAAAGCTGACTTTGATGTTAGAGGCATATGTTGATAACATAATTAGAGCATGGTATTTGGATATCTTTGTGGAGTTTATTACACCACATCTCTAGCTTGAGTAGATTTTCCTAGACTGTGTGTGACATTTGCCTTCATGGTTCCTTCTCCTCAGTTTTGATCTTTTCACCTAATAAAGAGGTATCTTAATTGGAGGTTTTAGTAAACACCCACAGTCTGACTTTTTCTCCTTAGTTTGCCGTTGTGCTTCAGAACTTATATATACCCATATGACTCGCACAACCTCTTCTTTTGTGTACATACAGGAAACTTATTAATGTATTTTGAGATAAAAAAAAGGTGTGTTGTTGGTAACTTGGACTGTAGTTTTCAGTACTTTTCAGGGCAGCCTTTTGATTTCTCAAACTCTGAAACTGCAGGGATTTTATGGGACTGGCAAATGTGGTTTAAAAGATCTTCTGAGCCAAGATGGATGCAGGCATGTTTCCACAACACTCTCCCTGATAAATCTGTGCAACATTAGGTGTCATTAGTAAAGCAGCGACAGGAAGGAAGGCTTTTTAGGGGAAGGTTTTAAGAGGCTCACCATTCGGAATGACTGGAAAGTATTGCTTTAGAGGGAAACCAGCTTCTCCTGCACTTTTGAAGCTATTTGTGTCTTTTTTTAATAAACAGACAGAGATAGAAAGTACAGTTAGTACATAAGCATGAAAAGACCAAGAGCTAGGTCATGAACGACACACTGAAAGACAGTGACTCAAACCACATCCCCCATGAAATGATGTAGAGCCTACAGAGGCCAAGTCTGCTGACAGACAGCCCCGAGCACCTGGCAACTCGTTGTTTGTCATCAATTATTATGGGTATTTGTGTAGACTGGGGAAAAAGGGCTGATTGTTGAACTCCTGGGGTGGTGCCAATGTAGTTTATTGTAGTAGATATTAACACGTGTCATTGGTCCATGCAAAGCTGCGGAGTTTTGCAGACATTTCCACCTGTGATCTTTAAGCTTTAAGTTTTGCTGAAGATATGAACATAAATAAAAAACTTAAGTGTGTTTATATGTAGATTTGCATGAATGTGTATGTACTGTATGAGTGTGTGTCTGTGTGTGTGTGTGTGTGTGTGTGTGTGTGTGTGTGTGCCCACGTTACAAGGCCTTGCATCAGTTTTATGCCTTTGCGGCACTACAAAACAGACCGCTTGAATTTGACTCTCACTCCTATATTTTTCCTGCCTTAAAAGATACTTTCTTTTAGCTTGTGTAGCCCCTACTGCACTCTGTCTAAAGCACTTTCTCTTACTCTTTTTTTCCTCATCTCCCCCAGTCCCAACACGCCTCTGTTTCAGTCCTTTCAAAACATGCTTGCTCCACTGTTCTTGCATTACTAGTTTGATAAAACCGACTCAAAACATCATAATGCCTGAGCTCAGCTATGTGATTCTGTTAAAACTGGCACAAATGCTAAAGATGCCTTCCCTCGTAACCACAAATGTGTCTTTCTCTGAGATCAAATGCTGCTTCAGTTTCAAACCCACAACTCCTGTGTGTCAGATTATTGTTCTCCTTTAGTGCTTGACGTTTTGATTATATTTGAAATATACGTGATTTTGGTTCGGTGTAATTATGATAATATAAGTAGCTACATTTTACAAACGTCACACACGCATAGCTGCCTACAAAATGTTGTTTCTGTGTGGCTCAACTTTACTAAATATATACAATAAATATATAAAGTACTGAAACTTGAAACTAATTAGGCAAAAGCAAACAGCAATAGACAAACTCAAGCATGTAATTTAAATTAAACATTTGCATCATATGGGTACAACAGACATAAATTGGTTTTGCAAAATGAGTCAGACTAGAGTGCTGTGCACATAATTGTGGAAGACCCAGAACATAATATAGCCAGTCTTTCTGAGCAAAGGGGAGACACCTTCTCTGCACTTAAAGGCACAGACGGCAGAGCACGAGTGCAAGAGGAGGATACCACCACAGCTGAGATTGTTCTTTAGCAACTGGAAATATTGCATCAAGATTGCGATAAAAAATCCAACCAACCATTTAAAGAAAACCGAACAACCCCTTTGTCTTGTTAACAGCCTTGGTTAGACTGCAAATATGTCATGTGGACTTAATCCTGAAACAGCAAAGGGCAGTGGCAACACTTTCTGTACATGCAAGACATAAGATGACAATTCCTGGCTTACATGGTGATCTGACACAAGAAAGATTTTCTTGTTTAAATAGTACACTGTCTCCTTGTGTGTTGTTCTACTGGCATTGTGATTGACTTTGAGACCTCAGTGACCAAGGGAACAATGAACACTGACTTCTCCACCATCAATGATAGAGGCAGCAATTGGATGCCACAGTGCTCGGCAGTTAATTTCATGGGACCCATGCAGACCCATGGGTAATTATTGCAAAATAATAATTATTGGGGTGGTACCAGTGCACCATCTCTTGTACACATAAAAACAAACTCATATACCGTGTAAATGAGGCATTTTTCCTTTCGTCAAATGACTAAGCACTAAACTAGGTGTGCTGGCATAAAACACATTGCAGAGCAGTCACCAAAGTCTTGCTTGGTAAACAGCAATTCATAGGTTTTATTCAACACAGATCGCCGGAGATTGCAAGGTTGGATAATGTTGAACGTTGCACTCTTTCCGTTTCTTTGTCTGGTTATGTTAGAAGCAGTGCCATTGGAGCTCTTGTCACAATAAAGTCCTCAGTGCAGAAAATCAGGTTTAGCTGAAATGCAGTCGTACCGGATAACAAAGTTTGAGTCTTGTATACTTCCAAACAGAGGAATGACATGATGAGTCACCACAATATTTAAAGCAGAAGTCTCTGAAAAATAAAACATTTTTGTATAGACACTAGACTAAGTGGTGCATTTGACCTGATTGTTTAAAGTGTAGATGCATTTGTGTACATCTGTGTAGGGAAATAATGACGTGTTGTATGCACGAGTAAGGCTATGACCTCAGTTCCTTTTCTTCAGTGGTCCCACAACATCAGCAGTGCTTTTAATAACTATCAATATTTCAAGGAATCAATTTAAGCAACTTCCACTCCATTATGCAGTCCTGTCAGAGTGTTCAGACTTGACTCCATTTAGCATGATCAGGTATGCTCTCAATCAGCGGTTGAGGTTGTATGCAAAACAGAATGATCAGGAAGCCCAGGGTTGCCAATTCTATCGTCATCCCTCTTTCTGGGGAATCCAATTCTGCTCTCTCCTTGCCAGCAGCATGCATTATAGATCAATATGCAATACAGCACAGCCCACAACCCAGTTAGGAAATAATGTGCTGTTATGGCTGTTATCTGTCAGCAGAGCTGCCTGTTGAGACTGTAACCAACAGGTTTCCATGGTGACAAAATAGTTAATCTATTAAGTAAAGATGGTCATTTGCTCTAATTAGTGCACAGTCAAAAGACAGTATCATTCATTGACTTTAAGAACTATTTATAATGTCTCTTTCAAAGAATTCAACAAAAAGATCAATTGAACTGTTCTCTTCAGTCAGTAATGCTCAATATAGCTTGATCCGCAGACAAGATGTGTCAACATGTCCAGTAATCTTCTAGGTTAATTAAAAAGTCCTCTTTTCTGGAAGTGTTTTTGGTGTTTTTTGGCTCACGCCTACGCTGGGCCTTGAGCTGAACTTGATATCCTCCCAAACTGAAGATTTAAACCACCACTACACCTAATTATCAGTTTAATGAGTTATTATAGTAGACTTTCAAATTTGAGACTCATATTCACCCTGAACATGTTCCAAAATACCATATTTTTACCCAAAACACACACATGATACCACTGAACTTGTTTTTGGAATGTGGGAGGAGGCTGGCCCATCCACAGAAAACTTGTGTGAACACTCTGAGAACATATTAGCTATAGACATAAAGATGGCACTGGCAAGGGCCTCTTTGGCAAGGCACATCCTTTTTACCAGCTTGCTTGTCTTGCCTCTCCTCCAGAGTACGTGTTTGACTTTCCACTCCATCTTGCTTTAGTTCAGCTCCTCCTCTGGAGATGTGCTTTCATTCAAGCCTTCCTTTATTTCGTGACCCTGTTGACCACTTGTCCCACCTAGCTCACCTTCTTCTGAATTTTCCTTTCATCTCCATCAGATTTGTGTCTCTGGCCTTGTGTCTCCACCGGATCATGCAGGGGGCAGGTGGCCTTGATTGCTATCAGGTGCTATCAGGTGGCCTTGATTGCTATCAGGTTGCTTTCAGACGCAGCTCTGATCTTGTCGCTGTCCTCTTTCCTGGCAGCTTCAAGCAGAGTCGCTTATCTCCTTCTGAGCAAGAATACTTTCCCAAAGGACGGAAATTTCCTTTTATTTGTCTTGATTTATCTTCTCCTTCTACCTGTGTTTGATGTTAAATTTGTCTTGTTTGCATTCTTTTTTCTCTAAAGCCTTTTCCAGGTTTTTGACATTTTATTTAGCCAATGTTCACTGAAGAGTTTTATTTTCATTCTCCAGCTTCTTTCGTTCACATTCCTCATTGAACTCGTTGCTGGTTGTCAATTTCCTCAGGGCTTCATTTCTGGAGACCAACCTGACTTTTGCTATAGAGTTTGTTTTAGTCCTTGCATGACTGAGCAGAGTGCTGCTGCATGGCATTACCTCTGATCTGCACTTGGCCAAATACCTGAAAAACGTTTGGAGTAAAGCCCATCTTAACCCTAGATAAAACAAACATAGAAGTCCAGCAATTATTTCACCTTTACATGCACTCACACTGTTGACTGACTGCTGTCAACACTGAGCAACATGATAGTTCAGCCATTAACTCAAACAGTTTACTATAGACTTTACTAGTAACACTGCTGTCTTTAACTGTTTGTCCTGCTGATTCTGTTAAGAGCTACTGCCATCAAAGTACTAGTAGTAGTCCTCTTAGGAAGTAGAGATAGTAGAATAAGACTCCTGTCTGGCACTAGTTTTGTTTTATGCTCATTATTGATTTTGTAGTGGAAAACATTTCTGTGCATGAAACATTATATTACAAAATTATTGGAGGCCAGGCTTGAAAAAGAGAGATGCAGAAAGAGAAGCGGGGGGGGTGGGGGGAAATCAATACTTCACCTGGAGGCTGAACAGAAGGCTAGCCTGTTTCTCTTCTAAGTGAACAGCACAGCTCATGATGTTACACACACATCAAACTGTGTGTTTGTGTGTGTGTGCGTGTGTCATGCTCTGTAATGCTCCTGGTGGATGGACCAGGTGGCCATCTAGGTGTGTGGGAGGAAGTAAGCCTTGGCAGACAGATATGATGGGCCCAGCTTTCAAAGAGATACACAAACACACTTACATGCACACGGTATCTTAGCCTATTGCTTGTGAGGAGCACAACTTCTCCAACCACTGTAAATTTCTCAGCAGAGTATTCAAGGGGTCATCTGAACTACAGAACAGTCATAGACTTAATTGTTAATCTGTCTACTTTTGAGGATGAATAACAGAGATAGTATAGCCAAAAAAGAGCATCTCTCAAAAACATACTGCGCATGATTTGATGGACTGAAGGTTGACAATTTAAGATGACTTGTCCCATTTTTGATAGCAGTTTTTTTTTCTTTTGGCCTCATGGTGTCCTGCACCATCACTTAAAAGTAAATCCTAAATGATAAAACATGACATGAGAAAAAAAAAAACATCTCCCTGTTGGGCTCAGGAACAATTCTATATGATAATTTTAGCACACAATAGAAACATGAAATCTCCCCAGGTTTCAAGTACCACATCTACAGAAACAATACAGAGGACTGTCATCAGGTAACTTTTTTTAGCAAACTGTCTTTCCAAACTAACAAAACTTTTTTTTTTACATGTGAATGCGGTTTTCTGAAGTAATGCAATACAGTGAACACTGAACATTAACTAGACAATTTTATATATGCTATATAATTTCATATAATTTCATGGTCAGAGACATAGAGTGCTGCTACACATCACATCTGTTCCTAAATAAAGCAGCAGAGATCAAGTCAAGTCAATTTTATTTATAAAGCCCAAAGTCACAAATCAAAAACTTGCTAAAAGGGGCTTTACAATCAGCTTATGACACATTCTATCCTTAGAACCTTGATTCAGATCTAAATAAATGTTTCTGTCAGAAAACAATGCAGTTATTGCTCAGTGAGCTACACACACACATACACACATCTCATCATCTGATGATTTGGTAAATAAATATAATTTGAAAAGTAAAACACTTGAAATTGGTGAAAGTGACTAACATTTACAAACAAAGTCAAATATACATACATATACATTCAAGGATTCAAGGATTTTAATTGTCATGCCAATTTTACTTTCACATGAGATTGCATTAAATTAGGTACTCAGGTCCCGGTTAAAAGCCAACAAACGAAATTATCAATGAAATAAATAACAAAGGCAGTATATATGCAATAAACATAAAAATAAAAAAGCACTAGCAAATGTACAGACAGTATATGTATTTTTAAGCATATGTAAAAACACACACACATGCACCACACTAGGATCATACAAATTGCTCAGAGCAAAGAAAGTACACAAAACATTTTTCCTCTGTTTGTCTCTCTCTTTCTCACGCGCTCAACTGAAAATATCTGCAGGGCTCCCTCTTCCACTATCAAACAATTGTTTGTTCTCATTATCATAACTCATTAATCCTGATCAGACTCAATCACACTATCTTTTTCACTGTCTACTTTTCCCCTCTCCTTCTCTCTCTCACACACACACACATACACACACACACACACACACACACACACACACACACACACACATACACACGCATGGTTACACATACATTTGTTTGTTCCTCTATTCATAATTCATAGGTTTTGATCAGACAGAATGTTTGATAAGGTTTACAGTCTGGGCTTGCCCAGGCAGAGAGGGAGACAACAAAAATAAACAGTCATAAATATATACATGGTAATACCCACTGGATGATGTAGGAGGCCAAGTTAATGTAATGATACAGTTGAAGAGCGAAACACTGAATTGTGAGAAAGGAAACTGGATCATGGATTGTGCTTCTGGAGGCCTTTTCAGAGTCAGATTTCCTTCCTTTCCTTTAACTTTAAGCACTGTGTTGTAAGAAAAAGATAGTTACTTTAGATATATGAATACCTTAATAATTAAAGCTAGTGTCTTGAATTGCACAAAGTGTGGCCAACATGTATTCAAATGAATATGTTGCTGTAACCTATTTTGAGTTTCAATCCATACTTTTTGAATTTTCCCAAAGTCCTAAAAGTATGGCGTATGGAATAATTTGAATCTACACGTCCATTTGAAACTTTATCCAGGTCATTCAATGTACTTACACTCAAACACCTAATAAATTACTTGGTTACATGATACCGTTTGGTGAGGAAAGGCTGAATGAGCCATTAAACAACTGACTGATATCAGTTAGAATGATGAAAACAACACTAAACATAACTTCATAAAACCGAAGATAATCCTGAAGTGGGAGAAAACTACAGCTCTGGTCTTATAAATAGCCAGGTCCCTCTCTCACTCACTGACACGCACATACTGTACTGTTGCCCAAAGGCTAACTGCAGTAACTACATTTTTGGTTGAAATTGAGATAATTGAACTAAAAATGTACTTCTTGATATCTGTTTTATCTTGTGGCCAAGTTTCAGAGTTAAATTTTGCTTTGTTTTAATGAATAAAAGTATAAAAATTGCAGTAACTTCAAAATTTGACTCAAAACCATAGCACAAGATAGATACTAGAACATAGAACCATAGATACTCAAGTTACTTGCTTATCCCACTACAATGGCCTAACAACATTAACAGCATGTTCATTTTCTTCATAAGCATTCATACCATTGTCCAGCTGGAAGATATTGTCCATGTGATGCCCATTTCAGTAGTACATATGTCTTTACTGACATTTAAATGCCAATACCGTAACAAAATGCCCCATGCCAAATCAATTAAACGAGTACAGTAACTTGTGAAGCCTAGCTGTTTGTGCATTGCAGTACAGCTCAATAAAGACTGTTTGGCTGATTGGGTGGTTTAGGGTAGATTAGGCTTTTTTGAAGTACTTACTTCACCTTTCATTGCAATTATAAATGTTTAAGGCAATGCAAAGGCAGAGTGCAGTAACTACATTCTTGCGGTCAGAGTTCAAGTCAGTCATCATGTTTTTGGCCATAAAAATGTCCTCATAAATACATGTACAATTAGTGCAATATTACTTATATACTCATTTGGATGGCCAGTTTAAACACTTTAAAGCCATTTTTTTTTCATTCTGAGGACAGTGTACTGTGACACAAACACACAGGGTAGGGATTAGGGGATTTAATGTACAGGTAGCATGTACCTCCATGTTTTGGCAGAATTGTTTGCAAATATTCTTCCTAATAAAACCAGAAAAAAATGCAAGAAAGAGAGTAAGAAAGAGAGGCAGAGAGAGAGAGAGAGATGGGCATGAGTATGAGACAGAACAGAGGCAGAGATTGATAGGAAAAGTAAATCCAATCCCAAAAATAAAGACTAATCCAAACTGAGGCTGATGGATAAGTTGGTAAATTGAGTAAACAAACTCATCCCTCTCTTCATTATGAGGTGCCAGGAAATATCTTGTCATACAAATGGAGCTCAAAACAAGTCGGTTTGGTTCAGATGGGGATAATGTTGGATACATATGAGCAACGGAGAAGGAGCAAGGAAAGAAGAAAGAAGAAAGACAATACGACAACAAGAAATCTACCCAATAAATGATGATTTCAACTCAATTTGACAGACTTGGCAACAATAACAACCCTGAAGTGTTTTGTTCACACCAGATAACATGCTAGAGAGCGCAATAGAGATGTGAACAAACGAAGAATGAAAATAGAGGAACAAAAGATGCATTGACATGGGGAGGCAGAGGGCAATAGAGAGATGGTAATTATTGTGAGAGGAATGTGTTACAACAAATGTTTAACTTTGGTAGAAGAAACGATTGGTGAGTCAACGCTGATGCCCCACAGCGAGTTTAGGGTCTGTCTGGGGCACCACTGATGCAGGACACCTGGGAAAGACCAGGAGAGCAACAGACGTTTTTAACAGCAGACATTTTGACATTTTCATAGAAAAAGCACAGGTGTTACTAATTACATGAACTGTGGCTCTGTTCTTCTCAAGTGTCCCAGGATGCCATGACAGTGTGACAGTGAGACAGCATGCACAATACCAGGACCATGAAACTGAAGCAGCTAAATGGAATCCAGCCATCATTAGTTTAATTATTGACACCTGTGCTTTCACTACTGTTGCCTGTCAAATTGCCTTCTGTGAAAAAGGCATATGGTGACTGTTGAGATATGCCATGTGGAGTTGTGGCCAAGTTGTTTGATTTATTGTTTTGGAAAAACCTGAACTACATCAAGAGAAGGGAGGGTCGGCCAACGCCAGAAGAGAGGTACAGCGAATGACACCCTCTAGTCTTAGTCCCTAGACTCGGATAAGACAGAGGACAGAGGAGTATTATAACATTTGCATGGGGCAAACACAACATTTACATCCAACATTTCCACAGGCTCTGCTGTTCACTGCCGCGGTTCCCTGCAGACAGACAACATCTGTGGGATCACAAAAAACATCTTTGAAGATGAATCCACTTTGAATCCTTTGAATCCACTGCTGCATAATGGGTATTATGTTTCGGGGTATTTCCCCCAAGATATGCATATGAAATGCAACGCTGTGGTCACAAATGGGACTAGCAGTATAATCAGTGTCCTATCTGGTTTGTGTATGTATATTATACGTAAGTGTGTGTGTGTGTGTGTGTGTGTGTTTTCTGTCATTGCTCTGAAAATGATTGCCAACTGTCTGACTGCAGCATGGAAATAGAAATGCACGCACTATCTAGGTTGATGTAAGTTGATGATGTGTGATAAAGTTTGCTTTTTTTAAAACAAAAAAAGGGAACAAGGCAGTTGGAGTCTGTTGCTTTTCTGTTGAAAAATTTTATTCACTTTCTGCGTTGCACTTACAAACACAAACTCACTGCCATCAGAAGAGAAACAGACAAAAGAAAGGAAAGACAAGTGAATGAGGAAGAAAGACATTGACTTGATCTGTGCATTTTTATTTTTGTTCCAGAGCAAAACTATTTTAAACTTTGTGTTAGATTTGCCTCTCGTCTCTTTCTATTAAACACACACACACTTTTACACACTAGAATTACATTCCAATAGAAAAAGTTTCATCCCTTCCGTATAAATATGGATCGTGATACATGCCAAAGCTCATCTGCTGTATGGAAATCCATTCCTTGAGAAAAATACGAAGCTAGGAAGCTAGTATAAACGTTAAAACGTGGTGCTTTTACTGTGAAGTGGGAAAAAAAGATGATGTTTTTTATTATTTCTTTATTTGTGTCAAGACTGTTCTTGTTCCAACTGTGCTGGCTTCTGAACACAGAAACACATTAGCAAAAGAACGCTGAGGAAAAATCTGTTGATTTTCCCCTAATTTATACTGGGTCCCTTTAAGGCGAAGCTGGAAGGGAAGGGGACATGTGGCTGCGGCAGAAAAGAACATATGGCATCTGCTCTAGTGGAAAACCTTTATACGGGGTAGAGTATTGGCACCCATCGCCTCACTAGCATTAACATGCTGTCAGAGTTGTTCTGGCAGCACACTAAGTGGAGCACACTTGCCCAGCACTGTTCCCAAGAGTGTTGCAGAGGGTCCCTTCACACTTCCCGTCCATCCTGGACCATGATATCAGTGCTGTTAAAGAAAGGCGAGAATACAAGCACGCTGGAGGATCTCTGTTTATCAGATCTCAAGCCAAAAATGTTGTCATAAGCACTGGTCTTGTTAACTTGGTGAGAAAGAAAAGGACGTACAAAATGGAAATCTAGAGAAAATGAGAGGGACAACTGTAAGATAGCAGAGAAGAGGCAGTAGTAGTAACAGACGGTGTAGCAACGATACGGACAATTTCACATTGTACGAAGATATTTAATGTCAAAACCAGAGTACAGGTAGTACAGATGTAAATGTAAAAAGTTAATGCTTTAGTAGCTGCTTTAGTTTTAGGGTCCTGATATTTTACTATAAGTCAAAATGTCTGCTGTGAAAAAAGCCAGGTTGCAATGCGAGGACATAAACATAAATAAAAGTTGTATCGAGAGCACCATACATTTGGTTTTGTGTACAAATATGAAAGGGTTGACACATACAGTCACAATAGACGGAAAAATAACAGGAGCTTATCTGGGACAGACTAGATTATATGAAAACCACTCAATAGAGACATAAAAAATAAGAAAAATTGGGGGAAAAAGTATAATAAACATCATGTACAACAGTAATAAGATAAATGCAATACATTTTTACGTGGGTAAAACACAGCAATAGAATCCCCTCTAGCTAAGCATTTTATACAGTGTGGATATTTGGTGACATCGTTTAAATTCTGTGGAGAACACAGCCTGTCCAGTTTAAAGCAAAAGCTAAATAGTTTTTTGATCTGGATACCATGGCTCCAGAGGGATGTGATCTGTGTTGGGCTTTCCATGCTTAGTTATATTTGGAATTTGTTTGTGATCGGCTCCTTCTGTCTCTTATCATTGTTGTCATTACCCTTATCATATCATGTGTGAGTCCACATGTAACTTTTGACCACTGGAGAGAAATTAATTACAAATTAAGAATGACAAGAGCGAGCATTGTGGAACAACGAGCGCCAGAGAGGGGCATTTCTTGGTAAAATTTTAAGTATGATGATGAAGGGTGATGAGGTGTTTTACATACTGTTAAAATACAGAAGACAAGTGAAGGTTAGCCTGCTGCTCTCTGACTATCTCCGCTTCTCATTATGCATTTCTCAGGGTTGCAGACAAGTGCAACCTTGTGACTCCAAGAACAGAGCACTTTTTTAATTACTGCCTGACTCATGCTGGCATGTTGTGTGTGTGGGTGTGCGTGTGTGTGTGTGTGTGTGAGAGAGAGAGAGAGAGTGTGCACACACATCTATAAATCTCTTTCTGAGCGTTTGTGGGGTCGACTACACCTCTCAGCATCTCTACTTGTGCTTTTGTCTTCTGCACTGTCTTTAAGTTATTAAGAGCTAATGAGAACTGGAGTCATATTCCTAGCATGTGTCAACATACTTGGCCAATAAAGCTGATTATGGTTCTAATATGTAAATGTGTTTTTGTCAATGTGTGCACACCTGCCTGCACGTTTGTTAATCTAAAACACGGGTTTATGTGCAAGTACACATCTTAAAAGATTCATCAGATTGGACTTTACACTGTAATTATCCAGCCAAAGTAAACCAAAAGTCGTTGTTATCCAGTTGATTAAGCCTTCTACTTCTACTTTCATGTTAGGGGAGTAAACAGTAAAAGAACCATGGCAGGAAAACGCTTACTGCAAAAACCGTATTGTAACAAATGCTTATTATTAACATGCTTATTCCAGAGGAAATTAAACATTTTTGGTGGAGAAGTCATTTAAGGAAAGCAAGATTTTAACAGTCAATAACAGTGTGAATGATTATCTCTGCTTGTCATTATCACATTAACTCTGCATCAGCTGTCAACAAAGGGCCACAGTATACACATACTTGTTCACACACACACACACACACACACACTCATCATCTTTTTATTCTTGACTAATCTCCAAACAAAGCTGTGAATGTTAGCCTCTAAAATCCTTTCACTTTGAATTTTGTTGAAAAAAAAATCCCTGGAGAAGAATAAAGAAGGACAATGCGGGCAAAGAAAGAGATGAAGAGACGAGTGTTGCCAACTCCTGCTGAGTACTCTTTGATAGATGATAGAGTTTTTTTTGAAGAGGGAGTTTGGTTCTTTTGCATATCACTCCGCACGGGCTGTGGGCATTTTGTGTGTCTATTTGTATGGGACAGTATGTGTATGAGTTAATATTTTCAGTCATTGTGTGTGTACTGTATGCATACAGTATGTGCACACACCAGGCCAGTGCAGAGAGTTCTTTGTATCCCGCGTGCATCTTAGCAAGAGATAACAGCTCCACAGTTGCTCTTTCTTTCATTTGTTTATTTTTGGGTTGTCCTCATTATCAGACTGCTGGAGCCTTCATTGTGTAATCTGTCTTGTATCCTTTAAAGAGCAATTAGATTACCTTGATGTTTTACAATACAACAAATTAGGCTTACTGGAATCCCACCACTAATAAGATTAAGCCTTCCGTTTCACTGTTAAAAAAGTGTAGTGAAAATGTGAGATTGTACAGTTCCTCTGCTAAACTGACAAAGCGGGGGAGTTTTACCCTCTGCATGAAAGAGAAGTAATTAGATCCTTCTACTTTGGGGCCAGATTTAAAAGAATGTAGCACAAACAGGGTGAGCTGTATATTTGATTGCAACTTCTATCCCCTGATCTACACAGCATCACAGAGAGAAGAGAAGAGAAGAGAAGAGAAGAGAAGAGAAGAGAAGAGAAGAGAAGAGAAGAGAAGAGAAGAGAAGAGAAGAGAAGAGAAGAGAAGAGAAGAGAACCAACACAGAAATACAGCCATAAGAGGTGGTATGAAATTAGGAAATATGTATGTAAAGTGGAAAGAAATGACAACGAAGTCTGAGATTGGGGGAATGAAAGCCATTTAACATGAGATTTTAATTGTTCTGTCATATTTGACCTCGGACATGGTTCGGTGTAAGGATGAAGTATTTCCATGGTTTCATATTGTACGTGGTGTGGGTAGATATTATTATCCCTCAGCGTTGTTTCCACACCTGCGTAGGATCTGGTGTAACTAGCTTCCATGTAATCAGTGGTGCTTTCTTTGCATATTTTCCTGTAACCTAATTCTCACAAACTGGTTACTAAAACAATATTTAAATTTAATACAGACCACCTGAGCCTAGCTGGATTAGAAAGGTTTATTATGCTGCCAAGGCAACACACACAATGATGATTATCACTGAACATTTTGAATGGTCTGAACAGCACGTTGGCCAACAAGAATTGTTTTTAAATGTACTTTATAAATAAATTTACCTTGACTGGACTTGACATGCCATGGACCTTATGTCACCTCATTAACAATGTGTCGAGCCAAGGAAACCCTGAAAGTAATGTGACCAAACACCAGATGAAAATACCTAAATAAATAAAATAACTTGCATGATAACAGCAGGAGATGTTATGTAGAAAGCCAGGCTTTCCTTTCAAATGACCTTATTGCACCAACAAATTCCACTTGTTAAACAGGGTTTAGTTCTATAAATCTGTCACAGACAGAAAGTCACAAGTGTTTAAGCCTTGTGATGGCACGGCACATAACACAGACCTAATACGAATAAACAGACAGGATTATAGGCTTAGTGTAAAGACATAGGCTACAGAAATGACAGGTAGTGTGACAGTAACAGTGGCCCATGTCTGATCTCCAGGATATCAAGATCTGAATAAAGCTGATGGCACACAAGTTAACAAAGACAGCATGGCGGGCACAAAACATACAAGAAAACAACATAAATTATGCAAATAGGAATTATTTGAACTTTAATAGATTTGGTGGCTAGTTGATAGCTAGCTAACTAAACTGTTGTACCAACAGTTGTAACTTGTAACCAAACTGCTAAACAGCTAGAAAGTAGTTTGTCTTCTGGTGTTTTTTTGGCAGTTACCAAACAGCTTCAGGTGTTTTACAGCTACCTGTACTTACCTGGAATAGGGCTTAGCAAGATTTCCATCTGGGGAAATCAGATTTGTGATTTAGTAAACTGATTAGTTTATGTAGCTAAATGTCAATGTCAGTGTCGAGTTAAAATACTGGGAAAGTGATATGTGATAATGATATCAATTGATGTGCTTTTACAAGACTACTAAGGCATTGATGCTGGAGAGTGCATGGAGATTTTAAGTTTTTGGTGAAAAAAAGTTACATAAATTAGTGTCACAGCAATAAGTAAAATAGGAAATCATAATATGGTAATTCAGCACTTCACCTATGAGTATGAGTCAAAACATTTTATTTTAATTGATTTAACCTTTATTTAACCAGGAGTAAAAGACTCATTCAGATTAAAAAATCAAGACAGACAGCAGCACAAATAACACAGTTTGAGACATAAAACAAGAACAAAATTACAGAATTATAAAGTATCAAAACATCTACAGTCAGAAGGAGACCAGCCCCTGAAGATTCAGGTGACTTTGCCTGCAAACATAAACGCCCTTTATCCCAGTTCAGTGGGCACTTTGGGGACAGTTAAAAGAAATATGTCCCGGGAGCAATAACTTCCCTTACTTTGTTGTAGGATGTAAGCCCGTAGGTAGGAAGGAAGTGGTCCAAGAACTGCTCCCTCCTCCCTCTTTCTGTCTCCCTTAGCTCACTCTGTGGCTGTGTTGTGAATGTTTGCACTGTGTGTGTGTGTGTGTGTGATGTTATAGTCATGCCTAAGAAGTGACTGCATCAATGCAAGTCATCTACAAAAGATATAATAATCATAAGAAATGAGTCCAACAGTTTTTTTTTATATATAAATAAACGTGAATTTTGTGGTGGTATTGATATGTACATGTATTAAAAGCCTCTCACCCAGGTAGGAACATGGATCTACAGGCTCGGCAGTTAACCACAATTTGAACTCAAGAAGACACAAAGTCAATAAATCAGCAGTGGCATCTTCTGTGAAGGAGACTGGCAGCTGTACTTCTTGTCACCTTGGCAGATGAATGACACGTCTCCTTGTTATCCCATTGAACGTAATACTTCTATCAGTTCTCTTCCTCTGTTTTATCCTCTTACCTCTGTTCTCATTTGTCTTTATTTCTGTCTCTTGCACCGCATCTCACTTGTTCTCTTTACCTAGCTCTAATTCTTTCTTCTTCTTCTACTTTTTGTAACTGCCTTTTCTTTCTTTAATTTCCTTCCCCTCTATTTCTCTTTTTGCTCATGCTTGTTGGTTATTCGAGGGCGGGGTGTAGCGTCGTGTCTCAGGCCACTGGAGGACTTTTAGAAGTCAAAAAGAGAAAGACGGACATGGTCTCATGGGTTACTGCTCACGCACACAAATTCATACACATACCAGTTTAAAGCTCTCAAATTCCCCACAAAGAACTTCACTCCCACAAGGAAAGATGCCACAGGGGGAAAAAACAATGGGATGGAATGTTTTCTCTCTATCGCCCCCTCCCTTTCCTTCTCTTTCTTTCCTCCTCTCGCCGTAGTGTTCAGTAGATCTCTGCAGTGCAGTACAAACATGCAGATTGATCAAAGAGTCTGGGGTGTCAGAAGCGAGGGACAAGACGGACGTGTGTGGAAGACAATATGAGAAGAAGTGGCAGGACAACAGAGCCGTCAATCAGGGCATCCTCTCAAACTCAGTGGAGCTTGTATCCCAGTGGCATGTCAGTGGACTTACCTAGAGGACCATCAGTGCACTTTCATACCTCCTGCTTTGTTGTCATTCCTGCGCTTCTATACTAGAATATGAACAAATAATAATATCAATAATGAACCAGTAGTGGGAGATATCCACTTTTCCATGCTTTGTTCAATAAAACACCACTTTACAAAATTAAAGATGTTTTAATGAATGGAAATGGAAAAATGTTTGGTAGTAATTAGTGATAGTGTTAATAACGGAAGATTTTTGGGAACATCAGTAGCTTGTTGAGAGAAATATTCAAATTTTCTCCTTCCTTACTGAAAAATAACATGGACAGGTTTATTAATATTAAAACTATGCCAATGAAAATGCTCATTAGGGAAACATCCCCAGAT
>JAVQJD010088473.1:0-18111 GCA_036023655.1 Nannoperca australis | reverse complement strand
GTTTAATTACAGCTACCTTAAAGGACCGCGGCACATAGCCCCTCAATAAGGACACATTGATCATATCCAGCAAAGAAGTGCCAACCAAGGGCAGAACCTCTTTAAGCAGCCTAGTTGGGACCGGGTCCAACAGACACGTTGATGGCTTTGATGAAGAAACCACCGAAGCCAGTTGATCAAGGTTGATGGGAGAAAAGCAGTCCAAATGCATATCATGTTCCACAGCCGTCTCTATGCTTGAAGACAAGTCAGTACCAGCTGAGGGCAGGAGGTGCTGAATTTTGTCTCTAATAGTTACAATTTGATCATTAAAGAAGCTCATGAAGTCTTTTTTTATTTTATTTAAAAAGGATAAATGTTTAGATGCAATGTCATTTTAACAGTCAGTACTAAGAGACATGAAGGACTTTATGAATTTAACTTGGACTTGACAAAACACTTTGAATCGTCCCGGGTGCTGGTGGGCCCTTTGCATGTCCCAAGAGAAAACACACAAGTCTGCAGCGCATCAAACAATACAGTCCGATGATGTTTCCTGCAACGATTACTGACCTCGAGATGGGAAATCACTTCGAAGACGTAAAACTGAAACCTGTCTTTAAAAAAAACCCAATCAAGATGTTTTTCCCATGACTGGACTTTGCATATGTGCAGAAGCTCCTCACCGGAGCCAAGTCATTTCTGATTTATTACATTACGGGTTATGAAAGTCAGAGCACAAAAGGACAGGAAGCCATATTTGTCCTTGGTCGACCGCAGCGGCTGCAGAATCCCAGCCAGCCCTGAGGATTTGCATACATTTCCCTCGCCGAGCGCATTTCCTCTCACCGTTGCGTTGCCCGGAGCTCTCCTGGGAAATCTGCAGGCGGCACAGGGCTACGTACAAAAACTGAGCTAAGAATAACAATAGCACCAAGTTTATTTCATGAATAATATGCACTAGTAATAAACCCTTCTGCATGAATCATTTCAACAACGTGCAGAACTTCAGCCTGCACAAGAATAAGAAGAAGCGTCACCGTGAAACGCAATAAAAAACATGTTTATTCATTTCCATGATGAAAGATAAAGGAACTCGTGCACGTCTGGAGCGTACAGTACGTGCAGGCATCCTCGTCTCACACACACACAACAATGACTTTACCCTCTCCATTCAACAGAGAACTACAAATACTCAAGTGAAATGAAAAGACATTAAAAGGAAGAAGAAAAAAAAAAAAATACTTCATGTTCTTAAAACCAAAGTGAAATATCCAGGACACTTAGTTCAGCCACGACGGGCTGCAATACTGCCCAACGCACAAACACATGTCACAATCAAACCTGCAAGCACAGATCCAAGCTGCACGTTGCCATGGCTACCGCGCACATTTCTCCTTTAGTTTTTCAAAAAAAAAGAGGATTAAATGGTTTTTGGACAAAATTGTAGAAACAATCTGTGGCTCGCTAGGGGCTGAGATGTGATGGTTCCTACTCGTTAAGTGGAAGCTAGCAAGCTAGGCTAACCAGTCAGAAGGCGGGAGCTAGTTAGCATAGCTTGCTAACGTTAGCACTGGTTACTTTTAGCTCTAGCGAGTCACTAACAAAAAGCTGCCTGTTAAAGAGTTGCACTCGTCCTCCGTGTGTAATCGTGCATCATTATACAGGATTTATTATTCATCATCTGTTCATGCAGCCGTTACAGATGCTTAGGACGACATTATATAGTTGTAAACTGCTTAGTGTTTTGATTTTACCATCAATCCTTTTTTGATCCACTGTGGAGGGAAAGAAGTAACGCAGCTTGTACAGTTTGATTTTAGTGAACGGAACAGGACTTCGGGTTTCATAATAACGAGATCATTAACGTATGAACCACAGAAAATAAAAGAAATGAAATTCTTATTTTGATTAGTGATCTTGTTAATACAATAGCAGCAACTATGTTGAAAGATTTTAATCTGGGAGTTTCGATCTGGTTGGTGACGGCCGAGCACCTCCGACACAGACAAGACAAATAAAGACGAGTTCCCGTCGAGGACTCTTTAAATACCCGTCTCTTCGGTCTGTAGTCGGGAGTTCGACCTGGCTAACGTCGCTACGCTCGGTTCAAGCTGCTGAAGCGGCTGAAAGAGGCACCGAGAGAACAAATGTAGAAAACTGTTCACTGATCAGACACACAGGGAATAATGAGGCCGTCTAAAGCTTCTTCTGGGAACTTTAGTAGTTTAGGAAAGTTTTTAATTATATATTATTTGGACGGGTAAATGTTAGCACGAACAACACTTTCCTATACTTTTAAATGTCAATTCATCAATGACAGGAGTCACATTTCTGTTCCGTCTAAACACGAGAAGCTGCACGAGATCTTTTCATATCTAGAGGAAAAGTGGACTTTTGAAAATCAGGAACTGATTCTGATCAAAAGACATTTTGTTCAAAAAGTCTATTATCTGTTTGTCCTTGCCCGTGGAAAGCAGCGCTGAGTACCATCAGGGTAGTGTTACTGTTGGAGGTTATGTGTCTAACTGCAGCGTGTGTTGCTAAATCACTGAAAATTTTCTCTTTGTCTCTTTCAGCCGCCATAAAGTTTGTGAAACTCACGAAACCACCGATCCAAACAGTCGACAACAGTAAAAAACTCACTCAAAACGCATCTGATGCTGAAAAATATGTTGACCCTTTACACGTTTCATCAAAAAATATATATAGACATGTATATACATTATCATTTCATTATCTGTAAACGTCTGGCTCTTAAAAAAATGCTTTTGTCTCGATAAAAGTGGATCTTTTAAAAAAACAAAATCTCCTTTCTGACAAACAGACGTAAAATAAATAGATAAGTTAAAACGTATGTACACATCGGTCAAAGCACTCAGTAGTTAAAAAACACAACAAACAGGTGAGTGTGTCCTGACAAATGTCATTCGGACCATACTTTAAAAAACAAAACCAAAAAACAGTCAGTCATCACCGTGTTTTGGTTGCGCAGTGGCGTTTAACCAAAACTGGTTTGAGCTTCACAGATGCTCCTCAAGCTGTTTAGTGTTAAAAAAGAAAGTTGGGACTCCATTTCCCAGGTATCCTCTCGTACACAAGGTCCACCTCTAAGAAGAGTCAGTTCTGTAGTTGCAGGTCCCAGGATGGATTATTACTGGTTGTTGTTAAGGCCTGGGCTGGTTCGTGTGTGTGTGTGTGTGTGTGTGTGTGTGTGTGTGTGTGTGTGTGAGACCAGGTCTACATCTGCTCCACCGGTGCTCCCTCTTCTTTGGGCGGAGGCTCTAAGTGAATGGGAGTGACACTGGCTGGTTTCTTCACACTGGTCGTGAGACAGAGACACAGAGTGGTAAAAGATAAGAGAGGGAAACACTGACATGTCTGTTGTGTTGTTTTGTGTGTTGTGTTCTTTGTAAATAAAAAGATTTTCAAGATGGAGAATTGTTTTTGATGATTTACTACAAACTCCCAGGAGACTGGAGACGCAGTAAGTACGGTTTCATTCGACCAGGCAGAAACTAACGATTTAACCTGCTTACAGACAGCAACTTTAGTAGCTTCCGTTGAACAGATGTGAACACAAGAAACCCCCTTTCTGGAGATATTTCGGGGAAATTAAGCATCAGAGCGAGCTACAAATATTTATAATGACTTGTTCATGTAAAAAAAAGAAACCAAAATGTCGTCCGTGTGACACTTCATGCTTCAGTCACGCTGTAAAGGTGTAACTTTGGCTGCGACTGCTAAAGCGGTACCCTCTGAAGCCACAAAGCTCGATACTGCAGATCAATGTGTAGCGCTAGCGATAGCCAGGCGGCTACAGGCCAAGCCTTATCATGATATACCTTCAGTGCTGCACAGATAACTCGCCACCGACAAGAAAGGTGGATCGATGCAGCACAACTTTACGTTGTCATGTTGCTGAACCCTGTCCTTAGAAACCACAAAGCTCTGTGTGTTTATACTATACTGGGTGTCTCCGTAGCTGGACATCTACACAGGAACACAGGCAGAACGCACAAAGCACAACCGGAGCGTTACTTACGAGTACGGGGAGATCGGCACGGCCACCACCAGGACATGATTCCTCTTTCTGAAGAGCCGCCAAAGGCCTCTGTGGTTTCCCCGAACATCCAGGTCCCAAACGTGGAGGCACTGAGCAGGAGACAGAGAGGAGGCCGGAGTTCATATCGAGACAACGTGAATAAGAACAAAAGACCGAATGGAGGTGAGAACACTCAACAATCAACAATACGGCCATGATGAATATGTGAAAACAGCTCCAACATAAAAGCCGACAGCATGTGGACAGTGAAGGTTTGTAGCCACAAGAGGTTTCCTCATAGAAATGAACTGAATCCAGACAGACAGTCGGCTGCTGACGGTCGGGTTTGGGAATCCTGCTGTGACCGAGTACCTTGGCGAGCTCTGTCCAGGTGGACGTGTCCGTCTCCGTCTCCATCCTAATAAACATGACGTAGGTCTTCCCCTCAGAGTCGGGCAGGAACGAGTCCTCACACGGGTTCTTACTGTGGTCCAGGACCTCCGCTTCCCTGCGATCACACACACACACACAGTAAATTGTCTATCCAACCCTTCTGACGTAATCTAAAACCGCCTGTGTCGCACTCACTTCAGCAGGTTTTGGATCTCCACTTCATACGCATCTTTCTTCAAGCTGTAAAAGAACAAACAAAAGTCAGCGAGACCGAGTCGCCGTGTGGACAAATTAATGTTCCACGATCTGCTCAAGAAGTGGTGGCAAGAGGCCGAGCAGAAGGCTGGACGCGCACACACACACACACACACACCTGTCCACACTCTTCAGCTGCACGTTGGGAACAGTGTTGAACTTGTGCTTCTTGAAATAAACCTCCTGAGAGACAGAAAACATGATCAGACACGACGTAAAACAAAGAAAACACACATCACATCCCAATACTGCGACAACTAAATCAGGATTCTGGTGGTGAACTATAATACAGCTTTATGGCTTTAATGTGTATCATGATTAATTATTAAGACTTAAAAATAAGTGTTTCAGGATTAATGAAGATTTAGATCCTGAATTGTGTCGTTTTAACTTCCACCTCGAAGCGTAGAGCTGCACAATTCATCACATATTCATCTCCATGACGATTTGTGCTTCTCACTATTAAATTACATGTTTAAGACACGTGCTCCGCTCACAGGAAACTCTGCTGTGTGAGAAATCAAGCGCTTCCTAAACGAGCAGCCAGCAGGGGGCGTTCCAGGTGTTTTGCCTTTGCACACTCACTCAGAATCAAAGCAGAACCAGAACCAGAACCAGTCAGGTCAGATTTGGTCTTTCTTACATGGAAATAGCCGTTCATGTTGAGGCCGATGATGCCGAAGTGGTAAGAGCGGGACACGTCGGGGATGATGCACTCCCGGCCCTTTCTCTGCTCCGGCATTCGCATCCACATGTCCCAGTCCCAGAGCTACGACCCCAAACACACAGTTTATAACACATCACACACACACACACACCGTTTTCCAAAATATTCTTTCAGGCAGCCGACATTTCAAACATCCTGCAGACAGAAAACATCCAACACAGAACAGCTTTCACAACATCTGTGATCCCACTTTCTTCTGGTCTCTAAAGTCAACACATGAATAAATACATAATAAAAAGGTGATGCACTTCGCAGTCATTTGTCATTTCCAGAAATGAACTGAAAGCAGAAGCAGACTGGAAATCAATCTGGGCGGATTTGGAAAACGGTCAGCAGGGATGTAAAACATGCACGGCTTGTGACGAGTGTGGGAAACGATGGTTACAGTTCTTTAAATACAGAAAGGAGCAGCCCCGCACCTTTTCAGGTGTCGGCCACTTCGGCTCCAGCTCGTCCTTGTAGAGGCTCTTCTTCAGCACCCAGCCCAGGCCGGGCATGCTCTCCACTCGGTACAGCAGCGCCGGGTCCTCTGCTGTGTGCTCATAGCCCTGTACGACGACAACAGCAACAACAACAGCAGCAGCCATTAGTGACACATGCTGCTTTTCTGTGGGCATCAGGTCGTCCTGCAGGTCATTCAGTCGGTGCTCACCTGGTCGTTCCAGGCTGAGATGCAGTACAGGCTGTCATCCTCGTCCAACAGGTGGACGGTCTGACTCAGGAAACTGCAGACAAAAGCAGCTCCTCAGCATCAATTACAACAATATCATTATTAAAAGAAGTAAACTGAAGAAATCAGGGAGGAATATTTACTTTATATAAGATGCTTAAGAGAAAAGATCAAGACAGGAAGTGTATGGACCAATCAAGAGAGAAGCTTCCAGTCGACACATGAACACAGATGGTTTACCTCTCACACACACACTGCATACCTGAACTACAGGGAAAAGGTAACCTGGACCTTACAGACAATAAACCAAGAGATATAACGTGCTACTACATCAGCCTCCACTCTTCCGGTCTCGCAAAGTTGGAAGCTCACTGTCATTATTAAAATATGTTAGTGTGGTGGAGATTTCCTTTCACTGGGTGCAGGTACATTGTAGTCCTGGTTTACATGGACCCTGCAGGTTCACTAAGAGCAGTATGTATCAGTAAATTTGTTTTTATAGAGAAGCATAAGGTTCTAATTCGTAAATAATTTGACAGCTGTCTACAGTCTGACATTTATACCGTTGAATTCAGGACTCTTGTGTCTATAGAATATAAGAAATAACAGGCTTGTTGTTGTCGACACTTTGCTTCTCAGCGCTCTCGTTTCAGAGAGCAAACTGGCAGTGCAGCGGAGCGAGGCGGCGGCCGCTGGTGCTCCTCGAACATTTGAAGTCTTTGCTTCAAACAGAGCCGTCAGAACAGGAAGGGGAGCTGGAGTTTCACCAGCAGCAAACACACAGTTCAAAGCCGAGGCTGGAGCTTCTAACAGCTGACAGCAGCTTTAATCACTGGGCATCTACTGCCACCTAGTGGTGCAGCTGGGGGACTGTTCTTTAACATGGTAACAATGAGCTTCATGCAACACAACAGCTAATGTCCATAAACATGATAATAACAACCTCCTTTATACTTTACATTCAGTTCAGGTTTGTCGTCTTGTTAGTCGTGATTCTAATTCTCAACATGTGATTTAAATCCTTTTAACTCCTTAAATAAATTTAAACTGACGTCTGGATCTTTATGTACAACCAGTATACGGATATTTTCAATGTCAATATGGATAATTTAAATGTAGCACTTTATTTATCCCATTTATTATTGCGAGGGCACAGGAATACAAACACCCCAAACTCCATAAATACAAATGTACAGAGGCTCATAAAAAGGAGGAAACATTAATAAATCTTCAGTCTTTACAACATGGAAGAAAACTCCACCCACCGACCCTTCATGCACACACTGATAGCTAGAGGCTGCAGAAATTACTACATTATTTTGTGTGTGTGTGTGTAAAAAAAATATATATATGTAAAAAATATGATTAAATTAATCACTTTAAAAAACCTAAAGACATCATTTTCTTTCATGTATGGCAAAGAAAAGCAGTAAATCTTCACATTTAATCTAAAAATGCTTTGCACTGATGCTAATGAGCTCATAGACGAGTCGACTTGTTATTAACATAAATAATAATTACTCTGGTATCGGTCTGTGGTGACACAGTAAGTGGCTGTGCAGGCTGGAGGACGTACCTGAAGAAGTCAATGGAGACATCCAGGTCTTCTTCTAGGACGATGGCAAAGTTGGCATCCTGATGAAAAGAAAAAACAGCACATGCTGCGTCGTGAGATTAACTGACTGAATCAATCAACTGAGCGACAATACAATAAATCATTTAAGAAGGAGACTACATCGTCTTGCACAGCCTCCTTTCACTGCACTCATTCAACAACAACATTACAGAATAAGAGACCTTTAGTGAATCCACAGTACTCACTGGGTGGAGGTTGAAGGTTGCAGTCAGACTCGCCTTGTAGTGCTGCGACAGAGAGAAGAGGCAGACCGTTAATCCAGAACCAAAAACCTGTAACAGCAAAACCGCTGCAGGTCTCAGTTACTCTGATGATGACCTGTAACAGAGCTGCAGGTCTCAGGTTCTGATGATGACCTGTAACAGAGCTGCAGGTCTCAGGTTCTGATGATGACCTGCTGTTACCTGGGACACTCTGGCATTCTTGATGCTGATGGGTGTGTGCTGGACTCCCTTTAGTCCAAACAGCTCTACGACATCCATGGGCTCCTGGGTCGAACACACACACACACACACACACACACACACACACACACACACAAATGTGAGAGGTTCATCACCAAAATAACACTTGTTATTGAATAATACTTTGATTTCTAACAGCATCATATAAAGTATATTTCTGGTAAAAGTGTCTAGGAACATTGCAAATTAACTTAGGCTATAAATGCGGTGGTGTGTCGTTTGTGCTGCATGCTTGTCCCTAAACAATTAAACATTAATAAAATAAATAATAAAAATCATAAACACTATTTCTGAAACACTTTCAAACAATATGCAGCCCTAAACATGTGAAACAACGCCTCCCTTTGCTGCCGAGAGGTGAACTAGTTTATTCTGACGTTCAGGAGTGGAACAAACTTAATGTGACAATACTAATTATTCTAAACAGCACAAGTTGAGAGAAACAAGAAGTTCTTCAGTGACCATCTGCAGCCATAGTGCCACAGTGGCCAGAGAAACATGAGAAGTAACACAGAGGAAACAAAAACCTGGTACCTCATAATATCCATCGATGAAGACTGTGATCATCTGCGTGTTGACGCCGTGAGCTGAAAGAAGAGACCTCAGCATCCTGAAAAACACACCACAAATGGCCGTCATGTTATTTCAGGCACAAAAGACGATTGCGTTTCTGCGTCGCTGTCTGACTCCGATTTGTTCTAATTTAACAAAGCGGTGTACTTTCCTCTTCACATTAATACCAACTGGGTTTTCTAAGGGAGGAAGATTGGAGTTATTCTTCTCTGTACAATACACTTAAATTGTCATTTAATTTGTAAGCCTCATTTGTTTAAGGGTAAAACTAGGAGACGCTGATATGCAGTTTATCTATGAAATACCAACAAATAAGCACATTTTATTGATGATAGGTAAAAATCAAGGGCGCGACTACTACACTACCAACTGCGAGCGATAGGAAACTAAAGAAACTACTAATCTGATTTTTTAGTAAAACTTCTGGATTGTGTTTTAAATTCCTTTCATTAAAAAAAATTAAAAAAGAAGTCACATTAATGTTCAGATGTTACCTGTAGAGATAGTTGGGTCTGTTCCCCGCTATGACGGCCACTGGGACATTGAAGACGTTACTGCTGAGCAGCTGGAGAAAGAAAACATGGTGAGTAGAGCTGAACAATTCATCAAAGCATTATCAAAATCACAAACCAAACTCAGTGAGTGCATGAACTCAGTTCATGTTAGCCTTTATAAAAAAAGATCACTCCTCAGATGTTTCTCCAAACACAACGCGTCTGTAGGGTAAAAATAAAGGCTACCACCAGCAGCTGCTTAGCTTAGCTTAGCATAAAGACTGGAAACCGGGAGCCTGGCTCTGTCAAACAGTAGCAAAATTCACCTACCAGCACCTCTACAGCGCACTAGTGGACTATTATATCTGGATGGGTTCACAGTCGGGTGCTCATATGAACACTGGAACAGGGCTGTAATTATTCCTCCTGTAACTTCCAATAGAAGTGATTGAGGGTAAAATCTAGTCCTCATTCTGCACAAACATATCATCTGCTAACTGTGACTAAATTTGAGAGGTCTTTACCAAAAATGCCTTTAATGTCTTGTAAAAAAACAAAAAAAAAAAAACAAACATATATATACACATATATACATATATATATACACATATATATATATATATATATATACACATATATATATATATATATATATACACATATATATATATATATATGTTTGCCTGAGCTCCCTACTTTCTTCTCAGGCTCTTCGGTCCTTCTCTTCTGTGAAGCTCAATCAAACAAACGATCCGACGGTGCAGTAAAAAGTCCTGGCGCGTGTCTTACCGGGTCGGGGTTGAACTCGATGGGCGCCGGGTCTTTGCAGCTGCAGATGCTGCCGTATCCTTCCACTTTGCTGCAGAAGATCTTCCTCCTCCGGTTCAGCTCGGTGTCTGCCCAGTGGCACTCTGCCTCTGCAGGACGGACAGTTACATTCAGTTTGTTCCATAAGACGTGATGCCAGCAGGTGTGTACAATAATCTACCTGGTTACAAGCTGGATCTTTTGGTTTGGTTGAGTTTTAGCCATCGCAGCATGACCAGAAAGATATACGTGACACTCTTCATCTTACCTTCAGAGGCAGTGAGCTGCACCTCCGTCTTCAGCAGCACCGGGTCTCCCCAGGTGGACAGAGCTGGAGACTTTGAGTGCTTCTCTCCATACACCTGACCTGGAAGCCCGAACACACAAGTGATGTCATAAAGAAAGCTAGTTGATTGAACTTGTTATTAAATTCCAACTTATTCTCTTTTTTTCCTCCTCTCTGAGGAGTTTTAAGAAGCATGAGACACCAGAACTGAACAATACAATGATGAATCATTTGATCCTGCTTTTCTTTGTCCTTTCTGACAGAAGATGAAGGGCTTTGGGGTTTTGGACTGTGGGTTGGACAAAAGAAGCAGTTGTTGCATTTTATAGACTAAACCATTAATCCTGAAATGAATCTGTAGATTAATTCATAATAAAAATCTACTAATCTGCAATATGAAAGCTTTACTGAAACAACTGTCAGAGTGAAAGTGTGCTCCTCTACCTCCTTTCTTCACCACCAGAGTCCACATGTCCCTCCAGCTGAGGTTGAGGGACACCTGGCTGCCCAGGCTCTTCAGCAGGTTCTTGGCAGCATCCTTCAGGTGGAAGGTTCCCTCATCCTGCAGGACACAAACAGGTTCCTCCACTCGTTCATTCAGATTTTCCTGTTAAATGCGTCACCTGTCTGCACGACGTACGAACGCAACGTGAACAATTGATATCTAATTCAACACTGACCTTTATGGTGAAGATGAGGACTCGACCCCGGGTCACCATGTTGAGGAAGAGGATCATGGCTTCATCCTCGTGGGGAGAGTAGGTGTCAAATATCCTCTTGGCCATCACGTGACCCTGAGACACGACGACAGACGGTGATTTATCTCAACTTTCTAACAAACAAACAGAAGCTCTGAAACTGGGACGACTTTATTAGGAATACACAGTACATGCTTACAGTCGCCTGGTTGAGAACTATCACATGGATGCCTCTGCCCTGCTCCCGCATGTCATCCTCCAACACCTGCAGCAGCAAAACAAAGGGATGTTTTACCCATCTGCTGGACTATGAAGGGGTGAGTCCTCTTCATCCACCATCACACACACACAGACAGAGGAGACACATCATCTCTGGTACAGGTATACTTCTGCCAAGTTCTGCCTAGCTGTTATCATGTTAACTCTACACCATCCGTGTAGGTCGGAGTTGCAGCAGGAGGCTGATGCTTTTACTGTTCGCCTTCATTTCCTCGCCTCATCTGACATCTTTTTAGCAACACGGTTATTCAAACGATTTTATCATTGATTGAAATGACAGCCAAAGATATGAAAATAAGACCCAACATGTATTTAAGCAGAATTACTGATTTGGAAATTATTTGACTGTACACTCAGCTGAACTCACAGTGGTGCCGTCTACTGCCACGTAGACCTTGGAGCGGCTGGAGTACACCTCAATGTCCAGGACCTTGCGCCCGTTTGCCGGCCTGCGTGGTGTCTCCATGTTGGGTATTACATCGTCTAAAAAAGGAGCACAAGACCAAGATTAGGTACTGCACAGTAAAGCCATGCTTGTGTTAATGAACAAAATGTAAAACATAGCACTTCTCTGTGGTCAGGCTGGAAGTTCTTGCCCTCAACAACAGGAACAGGTGAGATTTCTACCTTTAATCTGCCAGAGCCAATCATTGTTCCAACTGACTGAACTTCTAGAAAACATATTCTAGAGGACACCCTGTAGTTTACAAAGATAATAAAATAAAATATGTTAAGAGCTTTGGGGAAAGTGTGAACAAGACATCTAGATTTGTGGATTTAACTATTTCACTTAGTGTAAACATCACAAAGCTTCAATAAGGAGTTAGAAGCAGCTGATTCAAAAGAAATCTGAGATACAGAGAGTGCAACAAGGCTAGCTTAATGGCCCACCTACAGTGATGCTACAGTATTTTCCCTACAGATCTTATGGGATGCCAGGTGTTACACGGATATCTGTGACCCTGAAGGCTCAACTCAGGACAAAGAAAATGTTGAGGGTTGGGATGTTATATCTCTGAAGACAGACCTCTTCCACAAATACCACTTTCTGCTATCAAAGCAGTAATAAATGAAAGTAAGAGTGAGAACTTGACATGTTTCTCACCATATTCCTGAGCCGCTGCATCTTCATTAGCTACTCTTCTCGTGTCCAAGATGAGTTTAATGTTAACTATGACAGTTATCAGCAGAAACAGCACAGCGCCAGCCTGCAGAGTGAAAACAAACGGTGTTCTTACTTCATTTCTACTCACAGCTTTCTTTGTTCTCTTTGACACGTGGTTTAATGTTGCACACTGTGGAGACCAGCAGTGTCTTTAGAAACAGTTATCTGTGATCAAACTGTTCAACTCTACTAACTGTAGACTCCCATCACAGAGTGAAAGGCATTCACCTTCTTACCAGAACAACGGTCTTGCTCTTTAAAATGTCTATCATTGCCAAAAATGGGAATATACAAACAGATGTTAATGTAAAAGCGACCATGGTATGTTAAAAGATCTGATTTGTGACGTGTAGTCGTTTAGGGAATCAGAAAACAAACAGAAAAAACATGACAACTGAACAAAATCTGGGTGGCGGCTCAGGAGGAGGGAGAGTGGGTCGTCCATCAAGCCCAAGGTTAGTGGTTCGAGCCCCGACTCCCCCTGTCCTAGTGTTGAAATGTCCCTGAGCAAGACACTGAATCCCACCACCACCATCAGTGTGTGTGTGTGTAAATGGGAGGCAACATTGTAAAGCGCATGGTCTGTTAAGGTAGAAAAGCGTGACATAAATGCAGTCCAGTTATCTAAATATAAAAAGAATAATGTTTATTATAACCTTACGGTGAGTTTCTATTTTGGGCAGTTGAAACATTACAAATGTGAGATAAAATGATTTGTTGAATCCAAAACCACGTGGGAAAGAATAATAAGTTCCCTAGTACAGTTCTGTAAAGTTAATTTTGACTAAAGTGTCAGATTTTCTTATAAAGAAAAAAATGTTCAGTTTTGCAGACAGTACGTCTGAATCTTCAGAGACACCTGACACCTTTACTCACCTGACAGAACCGACGAATCGTCCTCTTGTTGGTTAGTTTGTATTTCCAGGTGAGGTACAAGCTCCTTTGTTGGCGGGGAATGAAAGGCTTGGCTCTGGGGTTGGGGGTCCAGGTCTCCATCCCGGACACCGACACAGAGCTCAGACACTCCGCCTGCCCTCCTCCACCTCCTGCGGCCGGGACATGCACTGCTCCACAACACCACCGACACACGGCTGGCTGTCACATCGTCATCTGGAAAACACAAATAAAGCACGACGCGGGTCAGAAGAAAAGTTAGCTAACGATAACGCTAGCTAGCCGGCTATTATCGTCACAAACGAAGTGACTCGCTGCTTCTAGCTCACTGTGTCGGACTTTAACAACTTCCGCCCGTCCTTTTTCCTGTTGAGACATCAACGTTACTACTCACACGGTCGTCAGTAAACCTCGCATTATCGTGTTAACCACGAAGCCAGCAGTAAAAACCCAGCAAAGTCTCGCTCGTAACTGCTGCTACATGCTACATGCTACTTGTCGCATAACAAACACGTCATCAAGCTGCTTCCCCTTCGGGTTTTATGGCGGTCGGCAAACAAGGTTATGGTGCATTACCGCCACCTGCTGGACTGGAGTGTGGATCTGGATTTAATTATATTATTATTAGATAGATAGATAGATAGATAGATAGATAGATAGATAGATAGATAGATAGATAGATAGATAGATAGATAGATAGATAGATAGAATATGTATTATAGTGTCATGCACTATATAAATACATTAATATTTATATATATATATATATATACTAATGTGCCCAGCCCAATGAACTTATAAGACACTGATCATACATATTTGCATTGTGCGTACAAACAAAAATCATAATTTTACAGCATCCGCTTCATATATGCAAAGTAGATTTTCTTTTCTCCCAAGCTTTACAAATGAAGCTGGCAACAACAAAGGTTCCTTTTCTGAAGCACAATTCAAGTCTTTCATAATCATCTAAGCAAAAGAAAATTATCATTAATCAAAAGCATCCTAGCAAAGAATGCACCCAGATCACACAACAGTCTTTCCTCAAATATATTATATTATTTAATTAATTGTATTACATTTTTTTTTGTCTAAACTGAAAGTTATATTCTCTCTATCAGGTTTGTTATTAAGATATTGAAACAACAAGAAGTAAGACTCTTCTCTCAAGCTGCTTTGTAAAATATCCTGTAAATCACATTTGAACTTAATTTCTTTAAGTTTCTGAATCCGTTTTGTTGTCTGTGCATTGTGACATGTTCACACCCTCCACACCTTCCTGTGTTTCCCTGTTTGAAATGATGCTGTTTAACCCTGTGATTCAAACGTAGCCTGGATATTATTGTTCTCTCTGTGCTTCTCGTCCTTCCTGTTCTCTCTTCTTCCCGCTCCTTTTATTTAAATATTGTCTTCATCTCCGTTGTACTGAAGGGTATTTTGAAGTCAGTGTGATTAGTTTGTGTGGCTTCTGTTGCAAACCTGTCAGCTAGTATATTTCCTTTGATTCCTTTGTTGGCTGGTACCCACAAACATGCCATATTTAATCCCATCATTTGAATTCTCACCAAGCTTCTTCATCTTCTTCTTTGTTAAAATAAAAAGTCCCGCTTTGTCTTCTTCTCTTCTATGATTTCTGTGCAGTATAAACACTGTTAGACTCATTACTGCCCCAACAAGAGGCATAACAAATGAGCTCAGTGTGTTTTCAGCTGGTGAAGCAGGTTGTATCTCATATTGAATCACAGGTATTTTATAGCTACTAAATTGATAAATAGCGTATATAATCAAAATAAATCCTGGCTCAGGAGGACATGTTCTGGACACATCTAATTTCAATTAGTCTTTGGCTAAAGCTCTTGACACCAAACACTTTCTATACGTTACAAGACAGAGATGTGAACTTGAGTGATACGTGTTGGACTCACATGACTCACAACTTCACTTGGACTTCAGCCTTTTGATTTGGAATGACTTGATACATCCTCCCCACGCCCCAAAGACTTACACGTTGTCATATTAATAAAAATTGCAATTCAACTCTTTATTTTCCTGACTACAGATATACCTTGAACCACAGCAGCCAATCATGCTGCTCGAGCAGGAGGTGAAGGTCAGGACCTGGATTTCATTCGATTGACACCTGCTGACTTTGTCCCACCTCTAGTAAAAATAAAACCATGGAGGTGACAACGTTTAGATTTCGTTAGTAGAAGAATCTCAGCTCCATGCAGATGTGTTTGTTGTGGTGCTTCAGTGACTTTAGGTTTCTGTGTTGGGAAAAGCAAGTCCACAAGTTCACACCCAGCGCCCAACGTGGCATCATTTACAACGCCATAGAAGTTGAACATTACTGGTTTTATGGTGCAGCACACAAATCAGCAGCGTACTTAAAGAGCAGAAACCAGAGGCTCATGATTAGAAACCGACAGGTAACAGCTGGACTATGAGGTGGGTACCTGCTCTATGCTTTAATCATTTGTTAGCATTTGAAGCGAGTTTTATATTTTTCAGTGTTCCTTCTACCTGCACATGAGATGAACAGTGATTTTCCAAACACAGCATGCCACAGAGCACATTATATGTCTTTGCTGCTTGTGTGATTTAATAATTGTCATTTTAAATCTCCATCAGTGCTGTTCAGAGTCCGTCGACGCTGGAGAGTAAACTGGGGGCCCTGCAGTGCCACTTCACGTGGGATCTGAACTTCAGCCGGTCCAAACTTTTCTGTATGAGGGACAAGCTGGAGGACATTGGCACCGAGGAGGGATACAGCTGGCTGGGTCACATTTACAACCTGCAGGGGTACATCCACTACCAGCTGGGGTTCACTGAAGATGCCCAGCGTTTCCTCAGCAGGGCTGCAGAGGCCTTCCGCCAGATAAGAAACACCGTCTCAGATGAGGGTCCCTGGTTAGTGGTGAACTTGGGGAACCTGGCTTGGCTGCACCACCACCTGGGAAACCAAGCAGAGAGTCAGGCTTACCTGTCAAAGGTCGACGCCCTGATGAAGAAATACCCATCTCCATCCGAGGATGAGCTCCACCCAGAGATTTATGCTGAAAAAGCCTGGACCCTGATGAAGTTTGGCGCAGACAAAAACCAGCTGGCCGTAGGTTACTTCCAGAGAGCCATCAGGATGCAGCCGGACATGGTGGAGTGGCACACCAGCCATGTTTTAGCGTTAGTCTATGCCTTTAATCAAAGCAATAAAGAGCTGGACGCTGACATCTTGGAGAAAATGAAAATTGCCAAGGAACACGATCCAGAGAACTTGTACCTTGCTGCTATTTACCTTGAGGCATGTGCTAAGAAAGGAAAGAAAATTGAAGAGGAAGCACGTGAGTTGGCCAGAAGGGTTTTAAGAAAGCCCGTCAGCTGCTACAGTGGAATCCAACCATTACTAAGGCTGTACAGAAAGTATGTATCCCCTGATGAAGCTATTGATTTGGTAGAAGAGGTTCTGGAAAGACATCCAGATAAACGTTATCTGAAGAGATGTGCTGCAGTCAGCTACAAGATGAGAATCTTTTTGGTCCAGAACAGTCTCCCGGAGCGCAGCGTGATCGACAGAGCAATCAGTCTCCTTAAGGAAGAGATTTCTCTTTACCCTCAGTCTTCACTAAAAGGAGAAGTATCACTCGCAAACATATATGCAGTGTCTGGCCACCAAGCTGAAGCTGACCAGATATTTAAGCGTCTGCTAAAAAGTGATCTGGATCTCGAAGAGAAACAGATGATTTACAACTACTATGCAAAACATGCAAATTTCATCCAGAAGGAGCACGAGAAGTCGATAAAATATCACATGATGGCAGCAGAGATAGCAGTCACATCTGTCTATCGTGACAACAGCATCAGAACTCTGAAGAAGATTAGAGAAAGAAACAGAAACCACATGTGTGGAGAAATAGAGGAGTTTCTGGCTAACCTGCAAGACTAAGAGCCCATAATAAAGAGGCATCGTTCAGAATACTGTCCAAAAGTCTTTGTAACAACACTGGATTAATATCCAGAATAATTAATCATTCATTAATAACCTTCTCTATTACCACAAGTGACCCCCTTCACATTGTCAATTAATATATTATATTGATTATAGCCACTGTAAAGCTGATTACATTCAATAAAAATGCCAGATTCAAATGTTTTCTGTCTTCTGTCTGCTTTTCTCACTCTTATGGACTCATTATGTAAAGCAGGGCTGGAGCACAGTGACATAAACCATTGCTTATGCAACAATCAGTAGTATCACTGCTATAGATTGGCTGCACATAATCCTTGAAAATCACGTGCTCTTCACCGACACAGTATAGAGTTTATTCTGTAAACAAAATAAACCCGAGTTAGCCCCGGAGCTGAACTGAAGACTGCTCGTGCACGTTCAACTTGTGTGTTAGTTCAAGTTCAACTTTCTATATTGTCAATTCTGCAGCATGTACAGGACATACAGAGGATTGAAATATCGTTACTCTCAATCCCTCGGTGCAAACAAAACACAGAATACACAACTAAATATAACCAACACAAAAACATACCAATACAGTCACCCAAAGAACATACAACAAACAAACCTGGCACAAAGACCAGGCATAAAGAGACATAAAGTGTCTTTCATTGTGTAGTGCAAGGGAGAGAGTTCAGCATCCTGACAGCCTGGTGAAGGAAGCTGTCCTTCAGTCTGCTGGTCCTGGCTCGCAGGCTCTGCAGTCTCCTTCCTGATGGCAGCAGGCTGAAGAGGCTCTGTGA
>JAVQJD010088472.1:0-10932 GCA_036023655.1 Nannoperca australis | reverse complement strand
AAGGCTGTGCAACCTCTCCTCTTATCACCTGAACAAAGCCTGTGTGTGAGAGAAATATATCTTTTCTTTATGTACAATGTATCACGTTAATAAATATATTCATATATTCTCGTGTGTCTCCCAACACAGGCCATAATACTGAATCTCTTTAGGATTTCTACATTAAAAGATATTGTTTAATGTAATATATTATCCATTCAAAATACCAAAGACAGTTCTCACGTATTCAGTTCAGACAAAATTGATCAATGTCTGCAATATAAGTGCACATTAATGAGATCATCTTTATGATTGAAAGCATGAGTTTATCCAAGGTGTATCCAATCAAAGCAAGCTTAAACTGGAACCAGGTAAGATGGCTGCCATATGGTTCCATTCTAGAATGGCAAGTTATTAATACATAACACGTATTATATTATTATAATAATATTATATTATATTATATGTTATAGACCTGTGGCATTATGAAGGCCCTGGAAAGACTCGTCCTGGAGCAGCTCCGGCCCCTGGTCCAACCATATTCGGACCCTCTACATTCTATACCCTCTACACCCTCTATATTCTACTGTTTATTATTCTTGATAGTTTATTATAACTTTATTGAGCAGTATAACTGTATCAAAAAGCAATTTCCCTTCTGGGATGAATAAAGTATTCTGATTCTGATTAATTTCAGCATTTCTGATTATAGCACTCATGACGAGTGCTATAATCAGAAATGCTGAAAGTAATCAGTATATTACGCAGGCCAGAAAGAATGATCTGATCTATCTGAAATGGCTTGGGCTAATGATAGAGCTAGATTTACATTGGGAGCAAATTATTCATGACAACATTCCTTTACATTTATGATGACATGCAGGAATTATGGTTCTCTGGAGAACATCTCTACATAGAGCCTGCATTAACACACATGATGTTAATCTGCCTATCAAACAAACTGGTTGATGCAACTCTTAGTAACAGAAAACACAACAAGACCAAGGGCGTTTTCACACCTAACCTGTTGGGTTCACTTCAAATGAACCCAGGTGCGTTTGCGTGGTTGGTGAGGTTCGTTTGAGCAGGTGTGAACACAACACAAAATAACCACACTAAGACCCTTTAGAGGAGCTGGTCTCAGAACAAGACTTTTCCTCAAAGTACATTCTGCTGTACAGCTGGTATGTTACCTAGATAAGTATTGTGCCTCTCCATGTTTGTCACAGAAATATGCACACTGTACAATATAAATATATCTTCTTTTTGTATTTGCTGTCTTGCTCTCGCCCCTGACACATCTGACCAATAAGCAGAGTGAACATTCTGATGTGGCTTGTAGTGATGCATTTTGGATCCCTTGAATTTTTCTCTTATCCACTGATTCGGATCAGAGCAAACAAACTGCAGGTGTAAAAACGGCCTAACAATCCACAGCTGCACTAGGAGAACTGTACGGCTCTACATAGCCAGAATTTATTTAATGGGGAAACAAGAGGGATACTCAACAACAGAGAAAGTTACCCACCGGACAGGGAGACTGTAGGAAGACTGTGACCTTCTCGTCCTCCAGCATGAGCTGCAGGAAAAGCCTTCGAATGAAGCCTGAGATGTTTCCAGAGATGGGCACATTGCCTCGTTGGGGTGCGGACTGGAAGAGCTCACAGAGAACCTGCAACCAAAAAATACAGTGACCCATGAATATATCCACATGAAAAGAGTTTGTCATTAAGAATTCTTTATGAAATGATCTTGCACATTTTCAAAACATGATTAATGGTATAATTTAAGTCACAGTCTGGGTAGGGAAAAAACAGCAAGTCTATGTCTGAAATGTCCAAACTCAGTTCCTAGTGTCTCAGAGATGTGACAGCTTTAGTGTTTGTCATTCTACTAACAGAGTGGAAACTAAGAGCAGACCTGTGCCATAAGCCGCTGGTTGTTAGGGTGGCAGGAGATACACTGGAGAAAGAAGGCCACAGTGGCATTCTCCAGAGCTGTCCTCTGCTGGGTGGTGAGTCCTCCTGCCTGCCCAGAAGACACCAGGGAGAAGCGTGAGCCTGAAGGCTGAGGCTGGGAAGGAGCTGACCCTGCAGCAGATCCAGAGCTCAGAGGCTGACAGCCTGCATTGGCACCGGCACTAGCACTGGCACTGGAATGGCACAGCAGAAAGAGCAGTGCTGTCCACAGCGGGTTGACCTCTGGTCCTCCTAACCAGTCTTTCATGGCATGACTGTTGCCTACTTCAGTCAGGAAGCGCAGCACCGGAGCGGCCAGCTCCGCAGCCAGAGGTGGCCGACTGTGCGAGGATGAGGAGGATGAGTGGTAGTGGTGATGGTGGTGTCGTCTTTCGGCCTGAGCAGCGGGCAGAGGCAGGTCGGCACTGGCCAAGAGGCCGACACAAAACTGGGCCAGGCTGCGAACCAGCAGTGAGGGCAAGCCTGAGTCCAGAAGCTGCTCTATGGCCCCAGGAGACTGGGAGGCAGCTGCCAGCGTGGTCAACTGGGACTCCGACAGATTAATGGGGGGTCTTGCATGCTTGGAGTCGTCTGTGAGTCCCGCAGCGCTGGTGTCGGCGTCATGCTGCTTTTTGCCGTCGTCTGTCATGGCGAGGCGGTGGTGCTGGGCTTGACAGTGACTGGCGCTGGGCACTGAGACGATCCCCATCCAGGACATGAGCAGGGAGAAGTAGCTGGGGTGAATGTGACACATGGAGCACAGCAGGCTGTCCACAGCCTTCTTCAGCACAATGTTGCACGGCAATGACATGGACCAGTTATACAGCAGCCTGGAGGGGAGGTAAATCAGTGGAATCAATTAGCAGCCATGGGTCTATGTTGTTCAGTCAGTGTGGATATAGTGTACGAACATTCAGACATCTTCAAAATAAGAAAGAAAGGTAAATAATATTTAAACATCACCAGACAGACTTATGTTATAGTTATGTTAAAAACATCGAGCACAAGTAGGGTACATGGGGGATTCATCTTACCAAAGTCTACTAATTTGTCCCTCAAAAAGTACCTGTGGAAACCCAGATTTTCAGCTTGCGTGGCTGTGTGTTCATGCTTCACATGTACCAACAACCATTAACGTAACCACGCAACTGTTGTAGCTAAATATTTAAGTCCAACCTTAATATTCCAGGCTATTCTCACTGTTTGGGAGGAAGGCAGGGAATACGATGAACAGTGTCTTTTGGTTGGTGTAGGGTAGTCTCAGCAACACCTACAGGAAGTCTATTACAGTGCTCTCTGGGCGAAGACATGCATGCATCTCTATTTAATTTAATAACTGCGTATTTAACCGTGTGCTGCTGTGGCCTTTTGGTTAATCTGAGGGTGATCACAGAAATGTTAGTTTTCCACAAAACTATTGTGCTGTCATTGCCTAGTTTGTTCCTTCGACGCGTCCTTGTGATTGGATGCTAGCGTACCGCATCATGACTCTACCACCAAGGTACATACTAAACCGTGAAGTAGGTATGGTATTTATGTATGCATGGTAAATATGGGAGAGTTTGTGACTGACTCAAAGAGCTCTCTGTTGAGCAGTGCAGGCAGGTCGTAGTCCACAGGCAACTCATAGCTGTGCCACAGGATAGCTGCCACGCAGTGGAGGTGGGAGGGTGAAGGCATGAGAAGGCCGTATTCCCTCAATGAAGCAGAGGAAGAGCCTGCACTGACGCCAGTGTATCCCATGGGGCCGCTCATCTTGTGGGCTGCCACCCGCGAAGAGTCATGAACCCACTGGAGAAGAGCCTGGATCCTGTAGGGTTACAATTCAGAACAGTCCATCTGTGAGATGTGTCACAGTGGAATTTATATGCAGCCAATATGACCATACAGCAGTAAAAGATGACAAGGAGAGTGTAAGGACACATCTTACAATCTGTTTATGAGTCTGGAAAATCACCTTGACAGAAAACTGTTTCTCTTTGGATGTTCTTCTTATTGAGGAGAGCTTAAGGACAGTCTGAGTCAATATACAACCAGGATGTTGATGTACCTGTCTTTGGTTCCAGAGTCCTGCGTGGTGCCCAGCTGGTACAAAATGTCAATGGTGGAGTCTGACGAGAGGCCGTTTAGTCGCCCAAACAGCAGAGGACTGTTCAGATCTACGAAGGTAGAAGCAAAGACTAGAATAAGGTGCAGTATTCTCTGAAACACCAGGGGGCGACAAACAAAACATTACCAGAAGAAGGCTGCACACTGTTACACAGCTCCTCAATGCAGAGGAAGAGTTGGAATGAATTGTAAACTTGGACATGGACATGCTTTTTAGCTGTTACACAACCCATGTAAAGACAGAAGTCAAGTATTTGGAACAACAAAAGTATTCTAAAAATAAGCTTCAAACTTGTCCATCTTCAGATGAAAAGACGCAGTGAGGGGTGGTCAGACCTCAATTACATTCTCAGGAGCACGCTGACCATACGCAGTCTGGCTATATATTCTGTTTCGACCTCTTCTGGAACTTTGTTCTGCTACCCGTCCCATTACATTACATTCACTTTGCAGATGCTGTGCCACAGTACCAGAGCTTTAAGCTTTACCTTTCACCGTTCAGCTGACCTGCTGTGAGACTCTTTACACGATTTACCATATATTTTGAACCAAATTACATTGATCTGAGAAACTAAAAAGGACATTTACAGAGCTGAAAAATAAAGTGTTACAAAATATTCATATCGTTTGTGAGGCCTTGCAGAACAAAAACACTTTTACAACATCTGATATATGCCCTGGTAAGAACCTCTTAAGGGAGTACATTTGAATATTTCGATTTATTTGATGCTTTTTAAAAAGGTCTGTGTGTGACTCACTTGCAGGATCGGTGCCAGAGGCGGCACAGTTCCTCAGCAGAATGTCGATGAGTTTGAGTCCGATGCGCGTGGACTGCAGGCCGATCTTGACCAGCACAGCCTCAATGTTGGGTGAGTGCATGCCGCAGTAAGGTGACATGAGCAGCGCAGCACAGGTCTGCAACAGGTTGGCGGTGGGAGCTGCAGCACTGGCCATCACGGCCTCCAGGTCACTGACATGGGTCAGGCAGTGGTGGAGGAGACGCAGCCACCCGATGCTGTACAGGAAGAGGGCAAAGGTTACAACAAGCCCCACATCTGATACAAATGGGTCTACTCTCAATCCCCAATCAGTTTCTGGTACCTGGTTTTAGAGACCTGGTCCTCAGAGGGCAGGAAAGGGTTGTTGACAGTTGCAGAGGAGGTGTTCCCAAACGCTGTCAGCCCCAAAAGTTTGATCTGCGATAGACCCAGGGTGCTGGCATCACGAGGCCGGTGCAGCCTCAGGCAAACTGCCGACGCAACCTCCGCCTTTACCAGCTGGATCTTTATGTAGGTCAGGCCGCTGGTAATGACTGGCGTGGAAAGCGGCAACATGTTGACTCCATCAGCGCTTATTTCCACCGAAACCGAGGACGGACAGGCTGGTTGGTAAGAGGAAGGACACACAGCAAAACAATGAAATGACAGCTGAGTATCCATCCAAGTTTTGGGCATTTACTTTCAATATTACATTGGGTACTATACTCACTGGCTAGAGAGGCAAGGTGTGGCTGGATGTGGAGCTCCTTCAGCAGCACGGCAGCAGGAAGGTGGATGGTGAGGTCACACCAGGCCTCCTCAGGTAAGAAGATGTAGGACCAGGCTGCAGAGCGGGCCCGGCGGTGGGGCGGCGTGGCTTGGAGGAGGACCTCTGCTGGCTGCGCTGTGGGACTGCTGGATGTGATGGTGCCTGGGAAGAGAGATCATCTATAATTAATAAAAATGTATATAATAAAATATTGGATGTAAGCTTGTAAGTTATTGTCTAACAGGATGGAACAGATTGAGTTGAAAGTACATGAAAGCACCTAAAGGAGCAAAGTTGTGGAGTCCCTCTGCATTGTCTGGCTCTGATGTCATCACTCTGGTTTTCAGGTTGCCATCCGCCGCCTTTCCAGGACCTGAATCTAAGAACTTCATGATGGTGGACACCATGCTGCGTGCTGTGTTCACAATGGCCCGGGTGCTGGTCACCATGTTGTTACAGATCAATTGCACACCACCTGGTAAAACATAGTAAAGTTTTCCAAGAGCTGTTAGAATCCATGCTCACATTTGTGTACTGGTGCTTCAATTTCTATAAAAACTAAAGTCCTCCTTCTTCTGCAATCGAGGTTTTGACTTAAAGTGATAGTCCACCGTCCAATTTCTGAAAACCCTCTCTCCCTGGATATGTTTAAAAATGCAACCATGGATGTATAATAAGACCTGGATACAGCGCCACTGCTCAGCCTCGCTTGGTAAAAACTTTCCTTAAGCAGAGAATTTTAAAATTTTTGATGTCATCACAATGTAAACTCCGGACGGGGCCACCGGGGGGAAACACTACAGCGCATATTTAGTGGACCGCATATCTCGGAAGTAAACCAGGAAAATAGAAACTTTTTCAGCATATCCGCCAGGCAAGCAATTCTCATTGGACTGAATAGGCGTCATCTCTGGGTCCAGTATCCAGTTCTTATAAATACACACACACATCTATGAATGCAACGAGTGAAAAAACAACAAACAAACACTACATAGTGTGGGTCAGAAGACACAGGGGAGACTGACACTGATAAGTCTTTTCTCGATACATTCCATGACGTAGACAGGTCCCTGTTCAGGGCTGATGCTTACTCTATGAACCTCGCAGGTTCATGGACAATTTAAAACAGATGGCGTGTTAAGCCATTTTTAACCCTATTTAATACAATAGGTAAGAAATGTCAATGTGTGTGTCATCACAGTACAGTCATATCATTTAGTTTACAGTTCAAAAAAGTTTAGTACCAAAATCTCAAAGTAACTGCTGCTACGACCCACGTCAACAAACCGTAAGTCTTAACTGCCATAAGTGCAACTTTTAAATAAAGTTTAGGTGAGAAAAAAAGCCACACACATACCAAAGGTTTGGAAAAGTAAAGCTGGGTATGGAAGTGAAATAAAGTGTTGCGTATATACCCACCCATCTCATGGAAGGCTTTGAGAGCCTCGCTGGTGTCCAGCACTCGGAGGATGAACCACAGCAGAGGCTCCGACAGCTGACAGGTGGAAAGAGACCCCTACAAAATGGAAAATAAAAAGCATGGCATTGTAGGGTATTGGTTCAAGACACATTTTAATATGAGATCATTAAGCCCATACAACAGTCTTATGCTCACCTGTCTGCCCATGTAACCACAGGCCATGTATGTGAGGATAGGCTGTAGCATGACCTGGACTGATGTGGCCCTCTTGCTGAGGGTGGTGAGTATGGTGAAGAGGCCGTCACCCACTGAGATGGCGTCCAGACCGCCATGAAAGTTCTCATGTTTTGTCAAGTGGAGACCGCTGGCTCCTGAGGAACGGAGACGAGAGTCAGCTCGCAGCAGTAGACATTGATCCAATAGCAACAAAACACACTGTTCTTCACTTCATAAATACAGGGGTTTTGATGGTCTGGTACAAGCAGTAGCTTATGGTGGCTAATGTAAGTTCACTTTAGCTGAATATTGCATTTTATGTCTGGTACTCATTGTATGTATTTTTTTTGTGCCAAATTTCACTGGGGACAAAATAAAGTAATCTTAAATCTTATAAGTAACATTATGGTGTCCGTCTTTATGACTCTACTCTTTTTGTGCTACAGTTACACTACATGTCAACATTTGTCATTATCCCATAAATGTCACTTGTGGCCACAGTGGCTGCAGCAAACCTTACCTGGGTTAAACTTTGCCTCTTTTCTATATTTTGAAGTTCTAATATTAGCTTCATGAGAGATATATCTGGCTCTGTAGCTGCTAAATGCTCGTATCTGGTGTCTGTGTGCTGGTTGATGCTGTGCAGGTAGTGTCCAGTGGGTTTATCAGAGAGGTGAGACTGAACCAAAAGCATAAAGTTGTAAGTGGTAAAGGAAAAACAAGTTGAAAGACACAGGAAGTGCAGTGTTAGTTCATAGCTCCCTGTGGATTTGTCTTACCTATGATCATGGCCATAGCACTGCTGTTGCACTGGCCCAGTGCTGACAAGATCTGGCTCATAATCTGTTGATTAGCAAGCACCAGGTCAGCCACACCTGCAGGAGGACCCTGACTGGAAGCGGACCCACCAGCCACACTTTCTTTGCTGCCACAGACCTTCTCCTCGTCCGACACGCTGCTGTCCACGGCCCCACTGCAGGCCGGCGGCAGTCGTCCACTGAATTCTCTGTCTCCGGACAGAGGCAGCTGCACCAACACGTTGACCAGCTTGAGGAGGTCGAACATCAACTGGTCGCGTGTTGTCTCTCCGCAGGCGGCCTTTGCATCTCCGGGCCGGATGATGTTGGCAAACAGACCACCAAAACAGGCCCGAGCGCCCACAGTGCTGTCCGAGCCACTGCGGGACACCAGCTTGTCTGAGCAAGTAATGTAGTGGTGGACTAAGAATGTGATGGACTCGATGACGGAAGAGATGGTGGCCACGGACACCACCTCGAAGTTTTGCTCTAGAGTACACTCCAGCAGCTTCACCTGGGCGTCCAGCGGACCCTGCCCTGACTGGAACGGACCCCTGAAGGGTCAGAAAGAACCGTAAGTTCCAAAAGACCACTCATCAACATCTACTGCAATTTCTCATTTTGTGATTATTGTTGAAATGGGCAATTGTGTCAAAATGATTATGTTGGAAATACATTTCCATAAAACGACTGCATACCTCTCAGTAGACAGAATGTGCATGAGTTTGAGCAGGAACTCGCTGAACATCTGCGGACAGGTGGGGGACAGGTGGACCTGCAGGCGGCTCAAAAACTCGTGCATGGCCTGGGTGGCGGTGGGTCCCACGTGAGAGCTGTGTTGACTCGTCCCGTTGGTGTTGCTGCTGGACAGGAAGCGCACTAAGACGTGCACCAGGGTGGGATCAGACACCATGTGCTGTGCTGTGCTTTCCTGACAGCTCATCCCATTGCTGGAGGCTTAAAGTTCAAACACAGGTTTTACATAAATCACTGAACACCAGACAACTATAGAATTATGGGGGTGGGGGGGGGTGGGGGGTGGGGGGGGGGGCAGAGACTGTCATATACATTGAAGTTACTGGACATTATTGGCACATGGCAATACATTTCTGAGTAGGGGTAAATGTGCTCATCAATTCACCCTGGTGACTGGTGTTATAATCCAGTCAACATTTCACCATGTTTAATGAATTAAATCAGCGACAGTATTAGAACTATTTAATTTATATCCATCTAATGTGTACCTTCTGCTCCTGTAGACTGTAGTGATTCTCTGACACAAACCAATACACTGTCTGAGCGACCAATCACTGTGGACATAATGACTAAGCTCTTTGGTGAAACACGCTCATAAAAAAAAGAGAAGCTGTCTTTGAGAGGAAGACTGAGTGAGACTCAGTGTGACTATGTGAGTGATGACACCAGTGAGAGTGGAGTACTGACCATAGGCCGGCATGTTAGTCATCAGGGTGAGAGAGTGCAGCACCAGACACCACGTTCTCAGGGAGGTGTTGGGGTACCACGCCAGCACTGTTAGGAAACTGCTGATGGATGCTACACACACACATATACACACACACAGAATATATTATATAATATGAACACAATAAAAAAGTGATGAGGACGAGAGCGTGTGGTGGAGTCCTGACCTTGGTTGAGCGGGATGGTGGGCACTCGGCTGGCGTTGAACAGAAAGATGTCTGATCCGCTCTCTTCACTGCCGCCAGAACATGTGTTAAGACTGAGTGTTAACCACAGCTGCAGCAGGGACTCCAGCTGAGAGAGAAGACAAAGGCTATGAAACGGCTTAAAATGGTACCCAGTTGAGTCTACAAGGTGTCTTAAAACATTTCTCAAAACTCTCGTATAAAAGTGCTTATGACCCAGGCTTTGGGAGCTTTTGTGTGACCTCCACAGGGAATTTTGTTGCTTGATTGATTCATTCAAATCATAATCTGAAACATGTGGAATTTTATAAACATGGAATTTCATGCAGGAAACATATCTCTAACTATCTTGCATGTTGCAAATATTCGTTATAGTTCATACCATGAACTGTTGCACATTTCCTGAATGTTCCTGTATTTTGCCCATTGCTGCAAAAACTGTACATTTACACAACTAATAATATTTTTTACAATAGGTTTACACATTTTATTGTTGACCTGTGCCCACTTTATATTTACTGCTTACTATGTTTATAGTTATGCACCAAAATACCAAAGCATTTTTTGCCGTTTTGTAACAGGATTGTTTTTCTGTGTGTGCGTGACACCTCAAAAAAATGAAAGGAACACTTTTTAATCAGAGTATAGCATCAAGTCAATTAAACTTCTGGCATATTGATCTGGTCAATTGTAAGGCCCTACGCTGGTGCATTGGGTCCTGGGTTCCTCCTGGTGCACAACAATGCCCGGCCTCATGTGGTGAGAGTATGCAGGCAGTTCCTGGAGGACGAAGAAATTGATACCGTGTTGAATTGATAACGTGTGCGCATGCGCTTGTAAGTGCGTGCTGCCCGATACGGTTGCTCCGCTCGTCTTACTTGCTCTTTTAAATCTTTTTGTTATTTAACTTTGTACTTATGGGGTTTTTGTTTGGTGTTGACTTGTTGGTGTCATGGCCTCCACAAATGTGCTGGTGGAGAGGTTTTTGGTGTTTTTGTTTGCTCTGGACGTACTTTCACTTGCAGTCAGCTGAGCGCAACAACTTCATGGCCGCTTTTGTTTACACCTGGGATCAGCTGATTGAACTTAAGCCGGCCATGGTGACCAGATCTGCGGACATCCCGCAGGGGAAAGAAAAACCAGCGAAGGAAAGAGTCCAGAGAGAGACAACGGACGATTATTGAGAGGAGGAACTATAAACCATGTCTCCCCACCGTTGTCATGGGCAACGTGAGATCGCTAGCTAACAAGATGGAGGA
>JAVQJD010088467.1:0-11371 GCA_036023655.1 Nannoperca australis | reverse complement strand
GTGTGTGTGTGTGTGTGTGTGTGTGTGTGTGTGTGTGTGTGTGTGTGTGTGTGTGTGTGTGTGTGTGTGTGTGTGTGCGTGTGTGCGTGTGTGTGTGCGTGTGTGTGCACATATACATGTTCCATCTTTCCCTGTCTGTAGACCACAGAAACAGCAGCCATTAAGTCAGGTGCAGTGAGAGAAGTTGCAGTGTAAGTAACGGACACAGCACAGAAGCACAGCAGTAACAGAGTACAATTTAGTTTATTACTATACCCAGCTGAGGTCAGGGTAGAAGCAAGTTTAGTTTCAGTTCAAAGATGTTTTTTTATTTATTTTTTATTTCATTGTCTGTTTTTTCATGGTTTAGTAAAGCTTTTCCTTACGTTTATTTCATGTGGTTTTGCTTTTTCCCCCCCACCTTCACTTGAATTATGTCAATAAAATACTTAAATAATGAATAATTGTATATTTTCTGGGCTTTTCTGGTTGGCAGGGAAACAAGAAAGGAAAGAAAGGCTCAGAGACGGATCTATGAAGGATACAAAAGGAAAAGATTTCAAAAGCAAAATTAAACAAATGAAGAAAAACATGACTGATCACAATCAGGGTTCTCTTTCTTTAATGTTATTATTATTTAGCTCTGACTCCATGTCAGGATAATGCATGCCCCTGTATTTACACACACACTCTCACAAACACACACACACACACACACAGAATACACTCCAGACATAGCAGGATGTATTACACAGCTGAACAAGAATTACAGAAGCTTTTAAAAATGATTGACTAAGTTTAAAGTTTGTGTTGAAATGGTGGCTCGGCACACAGTGTTTGCCCACTGCATCTAGACTACTGTTAAAGACTGCGTGCCTGATTTGTCTGTGGGGTTTAATGCCACAATGACAGATGTGAAATGTATGTTTTGGTCTTTTTTTCTTTCTCAAAGTAATAAAAGACTTTTTCAGTGAAAAAAAAAACATTCAGGGTTTTTTTTTGTATATTGTGAAGATATTTGAAAACCGTTGGTCTGAAATGCAAAATGCAACTAGGCCCAAGCTGTATTTCTGTATGGGTATAGTGCAACCATTCACAACTTATAAATATATAATAATAAAACAGATACAACACTTCCAGTATTCTTAAGATTAAATGAAGATTTAAAAACAACAAAAGGCAATTCAAAGCAAGTAAAGTCAGAATAAGCTTTCTGATACGAAAAGTATGTTTTAAGAAGAGATCCCAGGATCTTAATACTCAATACCCTCAGCAAGAGTCGCGTCTTCCTGTTGATGATCATTTTACAGTATCACATGTCAAAGTTCAGCACTGACTCCCACAGTTATATAACTTTTGGACTCATTGTGCAGCCACTTTGGAGAACGTGCAGAATATGCGTTTTGGAAGCTTTTTTTTTATTATCTGAAAGCACTTTCTAATAAGTGAAGCAAATCCTATTCTTGGAGCTGCCTATGTTTATTACTGAATGCGTGGTGTATATCTTTAAGTTGACTCCGGTTAGGCTACGTAACTATCAGGCGTGACATAATGTCATCAGACTGCTCGCAGTGACCACCATGTAAAGAACCGCAGGCTACGTTATAAAGGTGAGAAAGAAAATAGTCCGCTCTAGGTTTTGTATCTACGTCGCCCTGCGCAGTTCAGAGCTGGCACTCATCCGCACAACTCTCTGCCGAGTCACCGGGACCGCGCGCTCCTCTCCAGATCCGCTCCTCTTCGTCATCTTCGGCTCGGACAGGACCGAGATGTCAGGCGCCGTGAAGGATGAAACGGTTCACATGGCCGTCAAAAGTCTCGCGGAGAGCAAAGACTTCGCAGTCAGAGGAGGCTGCACCGTCAGACAGGTCAGGAGATGTGGGTCTCAGCTCACGTGCTCGTAAGGTTGATGTGTGCGTAAAAATGGCTTGATTTTACGCTTCAGCTGTAGTCTAATCTGAAAAACAACTGTGTGTGTCTGTGTGTGTGTGTGTGCGCGTGCGGGCTCTGCAGCTGAAATGGGGTCTGGCAGAGCGCCTGGGAGTCCCGGCAGAGCTGCTGGTGCTGATCCACTCCAGTCGGGTCCTCGGAGAGTCAGAACTCCTGAGTCACCTTAAAGCACAGGACGGCTCAGTCAGCCTCTGCGTGGCCCACAGGTACACAGGAACATGTCATCAGACAGGGACACACTCGAGTTTATAGGCCTACATCCTAATTCACAGTGATGTACATTATGTCTTATAGAAATAGTAAGCTGTGTGTTTTAGAATTCTACATACAGCCCGGACTCCTTTTTAAATTAGTCGCATTACTTTTGTGCACAATGACAGTCAGTGCTGGTTAACCAGGACTACTTTTGCCTGAATCTAGAAATAATAAAGAAAGACATGTACATTTGCAATGTCACTATAAGGTAGAAAATGAAGCTCTGCTAATACAGCACAGCATTGTCGTCTTAGTGTTGCGTAGTGTAGTGATTTCTGTAAAGTCTTGTGAGACAGTCTGGTAGAAGGATTGCATGTTGCACTGCTGGAATCAAATGATTTATTTAGTTCCATTCAATATGAACCAAAATGTGAAGCTCATTTGGGTACAAGGAGACACACAAAAGAAGCATGGACTACCCTGTTATGGGACACAATAAGAAATGGAAATGAAAGAAAGGATGGTATTCTCTCTTTAATTTACTGTGTAAACTGTAAAAAGTCCATCCTTCTCAGGCCTCAGCATTCGCCTGCTGCACCCACCAGTGATCCAGCTTCAGAAGTCGTTGAGTCGGATATTACATCCATTCTCCACCCTGACACACCCTCTCCCACCTCTCCCCTCTGCCTGGGTAAGAGCCGCACAATACAGGAACTCGCCTCGCCTCCAGTTATTTCCTTACATTTCGAATCTCACATCTCTTTTTCCTGTCTTCTCTGTCTGCTCTTCCATCCTCTTGTTCTTTTGGTCTGATCTTGTTTAGGTCTAGACCGTCTTGGCCTAACAAACCCTGAGGTGGGAGATATGCTCAACAACGCAGATGTCACGACACAGGTGGGGATAAAAAGAGGGTGTGCGTGCGTGAGTGTGTGTTTGAGCTACAGATTTGTTGCGAATGTGAGTGGTTTAGTGTCACTTTAATAACTGAAGTTTTTCATTTCACTGCGGCCTTCGTGACTGATTTCCCCCAGTCATATGTTCAACATTTTCCAGGTGCTGGAGTTCATCAGGAAGCCTGACATGATAGAGGAAGTGAAGCATAATGAAAACAGGGCATTAGACAATTTGCAGCCAGAGCAGTACAACCCCCGAACCATCACCAGTGATTCCGATGGCCTTCAGAAGACAGACACAAAAAGTCTCAAATTATCACAGGTACAGGTTCGGAAATAAGGTTTTTTCAGATCCGGTTGGATAATGTCAAACTCATCTTGTGTTTTAATCTGTAGTTTGCGGTGTGTCCTCTCTGCTCTCTTTCAGATCCAGATTGGAGTACCCCCGATGGTGACTAAATCATCTGGGAACCAACAGCTAGCTAAAAGAGAAAGCGAGCAGACTCTACCCCTCTCCAGTCCCTCCACAGATCCTCCATGCCCAGAGCCCAGAGCGGATCCAAACCCTCTGAGCACTGCAGGCATGGAAATACCAAACCACAGTTTAACTACACCAGGAGAGGGTAATGGGATAATGAAACCAATCTGGCAACCCTTCAATTATGCAAACATATACGGTACTCACTGCCATTCCCTTTCTCCATGTTGTATCTGCGGCCTCCTTCCTTCTTCCTCAGGCATGCAGTCACTGCTAGAGGAGATCACGGCCAGTCCAGGGCTGATGGAGAGTCTGCTGTCTGGGCCACATGTCAGCAGTCTCCTGAGCTGCCTCAGCCAGAACCCTGACCTGGCTGCACAGGTGAAGCATACACAACTTATGGCTGGAAGCAAACACATAAACATGCACGACAGGGGAACTCATGACAGGCAAACAGATCGCTTGACAACTGCACAGCACTTACTTTTTAGCGACCTAACTACATGTTTTCTTTTAGGTATTTATGAGCCTCTGAATCATGAGTTGCGATTCAGACCAAGCTACAATCCCCCTCACTGTCCCACTTCTTGTTAACATATCCGCATAATCATACACAGGTCTTACGGCTCTCATTTCCATTCTATCTCAGATGCTGCTGAGCCACCCTTTGTTCTCGGGAAATCCTCAGCTGCAGCGGCAGATGAGACAGCAGATACCTCTCTTCCTGCAACAGGTTAGTTTTCTTTGCTCACTGTTAGACACTCTCACTTCTTGCAACTAGATCATTATTTGCTCATCACTGGGGAAAAATGTCTTGTGTATGATACATGCATTATTTACATGACCAACACTCATTTTCCCCTAAATAGATATCCTTGTTTATCTTAAAACAAGATGTTTATTTTATAAGTGCATGGCTTACAAACCTTTCAGCCACACTAGCTGTGTCTTCCATAGTAAATTCAAACGTCACCCTCCTAGTTGTTTCTGATTTACTATCTTCATTTTGTATGATCAATGATTAATGTGTGGATGCAGAGTCCAGAGCTGCTGTCAGCCATGTTGAACCCCAGAGCCATGGGGGCTCTGCTACAGATCCAGCAGGCCCTACAGATTCTGGCTGCAGAGGCTCCTGCACTGATGCCTATGTGAGCGTAAATACACAAAAGAAACACGCCTGAAGATTACTCACAACATGGTTTGGCTCATGCAAAGTACCATCACGTGTCTGTCCTGCAGGGCTGGACTGGGAAACATTAGAGCCAATGTTAACGCCGCCCCTGAGCTAGCATCCGACTCTGACCTTAACGGCCGGCCAGGACGTGGTCCAGGTGTTGCCATGGTGAAAGAGCAGCAGCAGCATCAGTTCGTACAACAGATGCTACAGGCACTGGCTAACAGCAATTATGGGGTATCTCAGTGCTTTTTTTTAATAACCTTGTTGTCTGCTTCTGTAACTAAGCTGAACTCTTATTATTACTATTATTATTATTATAATTATTATTATTATTATTACAAAAGGCCAGCATGTGATACAACATGTCCCTAAGACTGAACTTGTCATGGTTCAGTGTTCACTGTACAAAGCACGGATTATTTTGTACCACCCTAATAATCCTGCATGTACTGACATCTGGTGGCGACAACATGCTTTTACCACAGCTCTGATGTTTGGTGTGGTCAGAGGTTCAAGAGATTTATACCTTTCAACCCATAGACGCCAGTGCAGTTAAATCTTTCTACCTTCCATCAAGTGCTGAGTTACTGTTTAAAGTTGGTCACATATCTAGAGCAGTATTGTAACCTGTGGTTCTCACATAGATTTGTTCAGACTGCGTGATTTCCAGAAAGTCCATTCATCTGTTTATTTAATTTTTATTTTTTTTTATCTAAAAAGAGAAACGGACAGATTAGGGCAATCACACTGCACATGTTCACTCCCAGAGGCACAAAACCTGCGTGCTATTATTTTTGTCCATCGTGTTACTGTAATAAGTCCGACTTTAAATAACTCTCCTGTCACGTCCTGTCAGGTCCATGGTGCGGAGGCTGAGTTCCAGCAGGAACTGGATCAGCTGAGCTCAATGGACTTCCGAGACAGACAGGCAAACCTTCAGGCCCTCATCAGCACAGGAGGAGATCTCACCGCTGCTGTGCAACATCTGCTCAGTCTGTGACACACACACACACACTCACAAATGATGATCTCTGCACATATACATACATAAGTGAATGCATATATGTTCCTACATTTACATGTAAGCACACTCAAGCATAATAATAAACTTTATCAATGAAAAAACAAACATAAGGGACATGCAAGCCATGTTTATATTGCTGTATTTTCAAAGATGCACTTATATGCTTTCCTTAACTTCTCACACTAACGTCTGTCTGCAGAAGTAAATTATATTCCTTATCCCAATCGAGAATCTAAAGGACATAGGGTGCGGTATGCTGCACAGACTGAAAAGTAGAAACAAAAGAACACACTCTGTCAGGTCTGCACAGGTACTTTAATCCACCTCACATATGTAGACTTGAAGCAATTGCATACATATTCAAAGGCAGGTTAATTATTCATTTCCGTGCAACGCCATGAAGCTCTGGCCTCTTTTCATCTCGCCACCTGGACAGTATTGAAAGCTTGTAGCACCCAGAGACAGTCACATGTCGTGGAAGCACACGGAGGATTCACACTCTCGTTCCCAGTCAGCAGATTGAACCAGGAGCACAAGCTGTTGTGTGCTGTTCTCACTCTCCCTTTTCCTCTCTTGTGTTTTGCCCACCACAGGCTGTAAAGATCAGACACACCAGATAATTATAAAGTTCGTCTCCAAAGGCAGTCTCGGCTCCAAAAGATGTATTTAAAGTGGAGAAGTTGACTTGTACTCGAATGTCAACGTTTATCACACACAGGCGCAGAAACTCTGATTTGCACAGTTTATCTTCTCTACACACCCTCCCCCCGAGAAAAAGCCTATCAGGCATGAAAAAATGGATTTGAGTCCAAAACTGAGAGAAAAGGGATTTTAACCCTTTTGAGACTTACAGCTCAGCCTATGCTGATGATTATGATGATTTAAATCTGTGAGGCTGTTCTTTGTGCCTAACTATCTTTCACTGGACGGAATAGTAATACCTGAGATATATTCAACCTAGCTCCAGTAAATACACCATACCACACTGTTTATGTGCCATAAAGAGTGGGTGCATTTTGTTTCCCTTTGGATTTCACAAAACAACTAACTGAACACACTTTCTCATCCAGTTGACTTGTGGATTTGATGTAATCGGTATAAACTGTTGAAGGCTATTCTGTTATTTGCTTGTGGAGTCCGTGAACATCATTCACATGTACCTCAGTTATGTATCTCTTTTATTATGTACAGTTTATTTTATATGAATAGAAGATGATTATGTCATGTCATGTTGCGTCCATGCTGTGGTGTTCATTGTAATGTTAACAGAAGTTCTGCAATAGGGTTAAAAATGCGGTTAACTCAACAGTAGTTTCGAATATTTTTATTATCAATTAATCTGTTGTTTTTCTTTAATGATTAATATTTTAATCATTTTAGTCTACTAAATGTCAGAAAATTGTTAAAAATATCTATCACTTGCCAACTTCCCAGAGGCCAAGGTGATGTCTTCAAAATGCTTGTTTTGTTCAACAAAGAGTCCGAAGACGTTCACTTTAAAATCATATTAAACGTAAAGAAGCAAATCCTCACATTTGAGGAAGCTGAAAACACATGTTGTTGTACCCGGAGTTGGTGTAGTGATCAATAAAGGCAAAAGTCAAACAAAGCTGACCTGCCATCTTTCATAAAAACAGTCATTTATTATACAAGTATAATTATTTTCATACATGTATTCAATATATACAATTTGGCATACAATCCTCAAATCAATCGAACTTAGTTATTAGTGATTCGAATAAAACTTTTTTAAACTAGGCATTTTACCATCATATTCTCTTAGTTACTTACATCTCGTCAGTTACAATCACTAGAGGGCAGTTACACTTAACCTCTACAGTAATATCAGCTATTTTGGTTTGTACAGCTGGATGTATGCAGGCACAAAACATGTGACTTTGATTCTCTATAACTCTCATTATCTACGTTTAGTGTAAATCATTATTACTTACTTAATCACTATTAAAGTGCATAATATGATGTGTGTGTGTGTGTGTGTGAGAGAGAGGGTTGCACTCTGTTTTCCATTCCTGCTTTTGTCCTCACTCTCAGAGACCCAGTGGATTAACTGACGCACACACACTCCAACATCAGATATGCGCGTACGTGATCCACTTGACAACCTGTGTGTGTTTGTCTGTTGCTGCCAGACTGAGGGGGTTTTAATCTCCAGCGGCGCGTGTGTTGCAGTGTGTGTGTGTTGCAGTGCGTGTGTGGCCGTTTGTCTGGATGTGTGAGATATGAGAGTAGCCGGGGGGGGGGTTTCTGGATTAGAAGGTCCTAAAATATTCGAGTTGAGGTTTGGAGATGAGTCACTCCACAAAAACAGCTCTACAGTGCTGAGTCGAAGTGTGTGTTTGGCAAAGAGAGTGCGGGGCGTCGTGGTCATGGTCACCTGTGTGTGTGTGTGTGTGTTTTCTGAAGATGCTTATAGGTCAGCGAACTGGGTATATTCAGAGGAGCTACACCTGCCTCTCAGCAGCGTGTAGCAGTGAGGTGTCAAATCGAAATCCCTTTAATAATTTTACTTTATCGTATTCAGTGTGAAGATTATACTTTAAGGTTGTGTTGGTGCACTTGGCATCTGATGCCTGTGCGTGAAAGGTGTTTTGACAAATCAAATGATATAAAAACATGATTTGCAGTAGCTTGCAACTAAACTAATCCATTTACTGATGCTAAGTTATCAGGAACTCCAGCAAAGCAGCTTGGATTTTTTTTTAAATGTATTTAAGAGCAGATGAGAGAAAACTGAAAGATCACCTGGAGTCTGAAACCAAAACATAACTGTGTCCTCTAAACCACATTGAACCACAATTATACACTTATAAATGAACTTTCCAGGGATAAAGAAGAAAAAAACTTTTCTGAAATATGAATGGGTTCCCTGAAGCGCTGAAACGATAACTTGATTGACATCAAATGAATAGGTTTCTATTTGGATAATGAATCGGTTGTCATTTTTCAAGAAAAATATATAATTTCAATAATCGTTAAAATGTAGTTAGTCACAACCTTAGCTTCCGGAGTTCAAATACCATCACATGATGCAACCATTAAAAACACAGGACTCCAAAAGTTGAGGTATTAATATAATAATAATTAATAAAATATAATATATTCAACCAAACTCGTCAACCCTTTGCGATATCAAACAATTTGCAGCACACACTGGAATGGCACTTGAAATGTTTTCAATTAACTAGCAGCAGATTTCGGAATCACAAATGCACCACGGGAATCACACAGATTCTGCACTGAAGCGTTAATGAGAAGTTCAAAACAAAAGTCCCACCGCTGCACAAGTTCCTCTCCAAAACCGTGCTTTGCTTCTCACCTTCGCTAGATCGTATCAAGATTCAAAGTCTACAGTCATGCTAGCAGCTAGCAGCCCCGTGTGAGCTGTACTTTGGCACAGTGGTGCTTTGAGCAAAACATTTTGGCCTGATGATGGCGCTAGTTGAATGGTCATCACCAAAGTTATTACAATTAACTCTCAAGGGGACATGAATGTGTGTTCCAAGTATTACAGCAATTCATCCGATAGTTTAAATTACAAATGTCACCTCATGGTGGCGCTAGAGGAAAAGTCAGGGGATCACAAAAGCCGTAAGAATTTGAATACTTTGAATATCTTTAGCAAATTTCATGGCACTCCATCTGCTAGTTGTTGAGATATTTCAGGCTGGACCAAACTACGCCACTAGCATGGCTAAAAAAAACTGAGCACACTTGAAAACATGACGATGAAGGTCTCTTTTGATCTGCTGCCGTGGTTACAGGACTGGTGACGACTTGAGGCTGGCGATGTGCTTCTCGACCTCCACGGCCATATCGGCGATGCTCCACCTGATGTCCAGCGGCAACACGTTCTCCTCATCCGACGGCGGCTCTAAAACATCGAACTGGGAACGCAGCAGTTCTTCTTTCATGTAATGTCCCCTCCGGGCCACCATCCTCTGGTGAAGGAGATCGTAGTCACCGTGCAGGAAGACAAAGAAGACATCGGAGGCGTTGGGAGGCAAGATGTCTCGACCTGGACCGGAAAAGGGAGCGAGGGCTTCGGAGCCGTGGAGCAGGATCTGCCTGTACAGGCGCTTCAGGGCGGAGCACGCCACGAGAGCATCGGAGCCCGAGCACCTTTCCCTGGGGTCAGAAGACGCTCGCAGTTAGTGAGGACGGGAGTGAAACGGTAATAACTGCTGAGCTGTACGCTGAAGTGTCGCGTGGATGACGTTCAAAACAGCGGGGGGGGGAAGAAACTAAACAAACTTAAAGTGAACTCTGGTCCCAAATGGCTAAAGAGAAGGAGGTGGTGAAGAGAGGAGGAGGGAAAAAAGGACGAGCTGATGAGGAAAATAAGTGTGACTGAGTGCGGAAGAGTTGAGGGAAAGAAGGCTTTGATGTCGCCGCAGACGTTTTGAGAAAGAGATGGCATGCTTCTCAGTTCTCCCTCACCTCTTCTTCCCTCACTCGCTTAATCTGTCTTTACTCTCCCAAACTCCCTCTCCCCGCTCTCTGGTTTTCATCTCAATTTTCAAAACCCATCTTTGATATTTTTGATCTTCTTTGCGACAATTTCACGCCTGCGTGTCCTTACCTCGCTGCTCCGCTCTCCGGCTCCCCTCTTGCTCGCTAAAGCCCCTCCTCTTCTTCATTTCTGTCATTACAAAAGCACGTCGTGTTCTCGCCTGTGTGCAAGTGCATAATAATCAGTGCGTATAAAAGGTTTCCTGATTCTTACCTCTCAATGACTTCATGTAGTTTGAGAAGCCAAGGCAATCGGTCCTGAAGAGACAAACAACAACAACTGGTTATATTTGTTTTAAACAGCTTGTTGTAGATTTATCTAAATGAACAGCAGCACACATCCTTGTTCTGAAATGTCTTTAATCTTTGTGACCCATATTCTTTTGCTTAGGAAAAGCTAATGTAGTTAATGTAACATACACCTGCAGTAACTGATTCTTTTGGCCACACAACATTGACACATCATGACCTTTTAAGTTGATATGGGAAACTTGTTAGCAAACAGTTGCTCATTTAAACATCCAGCAGCAACATTATCATTCATTGATCACCACCTGATTATTACAAGTCCAGTATTCACCGTCTTTTAGCTCTTCGCCAATTACAGAGGGGAATGTCTGGCTGTTTAGATACTCCTAGATAGTAGTGTGTACAGTGGGACTTTACAGATTTTTTACTGAAAACTGAAACTGGCTGTGGCCGAAAACAACAGCTGAGACAAGTGTTAAAGGTAAAGTTGGGGGCCAGACAGCTAAACAATGAACTGAATAAACTAAAGCTCTGTAAAGCCGAGGGGAGCTGCTGACTTGGGTGACAATTGTCTTTAGTTCCATCACTACGAGCGATGCCTTTCACATCGTCACACTGTTTACACGTCGACATTTGATACCCTGTCGTTGTAGAAATATAGATTATAGCCACTTTAAAGATGGGACATAAACTGCTTTGAGCCTTTGGGCTGCCCAGGAAAGCCAGAGAAGGCAATGCACTTTCGGGAGAATATCATGGGCCATCAGAGAGCCATGCTGTGCGTCGCAGGGCTTCACAGGACAGAGAGGGAGCTGAGCCTGCAACAGTGACGGCAGACTGCGTCGTCAAACTGCAGGTTGTTTCATAAATTCACCCAAAATATTCTTTACATGTAA
>JAVQJD010088460.1:0-13912 GCA_036023655.1 Nannoperca australis | reverse complement strand
GTGTGTGTGTGTGTGTGTGTGTGTGTGTGTGTGTGTGTGTGTGTGTGTGTGTGTGTGTGTGTGTGTGTGTGTGTGTTGCAGTTGGAGAGTCTGAACCAAAGTGAGTTAGCATCGCGGCTAACACTCAACTGTCAGAACTCTTACGTGGAGCCGCACAAAATAAAAGATGTTGCTGTGACCATTATAGATGTAAGTGTTAAACCGTCTCTTTTGTGTGTGGGTGGGTGTGGGTGTGGGTGTGGTGTGTGTTACAGTAACCTAACCCCATTTTTCTGTGAATGTGTGGAGGTGTTCGATCAGAGCGCTCTGTCACTGGAGGCCAAGGAGGAAATGTATAAACTGTATCCCAACGCGAGACGAGCTCACCTGAAGACCGGAGGGAACTTCCCGTACCTGTGCAGGAGTGCCGAAGTCAACCTCTACATACAGGTACGCTCCGTTACTGCCACATGACGACGGTGATGCTTTATCACCTGCAGCCAGCCGGGAGCCAGGGGTTCGTCCTCCAGGTGATGGGACAGATTGACCGAGTCTCAAAGAATCAAAGGTGTTAAGTTGTTAAAGGTGACACTGATGCCTGATGTCACTTGTTGTCAGTAACACCAGACGGCTTCTTAAATTGTCACACAGAACTCAAAGGTTTGTGCGGATGTGATGAAACGCAGCTCGATGAGCTTCACCTTTGAACTGCAAACAAAGTCCCGTTCAGACGGAACGAACACCGCTGGGAGGGGAATCAATCTTCACCGTGCTCGTGTTTGATTGAAGTTATCGTTCAGGACGGCACTTTGACCCCGGAGGAGTGCCAGGATCACGTGGACGTTCTGCAGGACAAAGACTGAAGCCTCCTCAGAACTCGCCTGAGAATCCTGCTGTTATGTTTTCTTCAGTATCACAGTAATAGTGATAACTTTGCACGGGGTCTTCCTCTGCTGATTGCTTACTTCATCAGCATATTGGTTCCCTCACAGATCAATCAGATTAGCTACAAGTCAAATTTCACAGTGAGCTGAAAGAGCAGAAACCCCTCAGAGATCCACTTTAAAGTCGCAAACTGGCTGTACTGTTGAATACTCACTAATGTAATGCTCCGATGTGAGGTGTCTTCAGGTTTTCTCTTGTTGTTTATGTGCAGATTCACTTGCGTCAGTTCCACGGGACGAGACACGCCGCCATCAGTCCCGACATGGTGAGCGCCGAGGAGCTGGAGGTGCAGGAGAGTCACCTGAGCGGTAACCAGGACTCTGACGACGACCAGTGAGACGCTGTTTACCGCTTTCACTCTGTTCTCCTGAACGCACCACTTCACTGGACGTTCTTCATATTTTCTATTGAGCTCAACAGCCAATCAGAGAGTCAACAGAGGATATTTTTATTTGACAGATGAAGCAATATTTTGATAATAAATGTTACTGGGCTGCTTTGCTTTACAGACATACGACACCTTGCCTTATGTGGAATGAAATGAAATAGTTGCACTCATAAACTGCCTGAACTGTTTGCCTCAAGTGTTCATTTCTATGTATAATGTGTATATATTGTGGTTAACACAGCCAGCAGTGAACTGGTTCCCTGTTAACAGAGCGATGGACGCACTGCTGATGGAGACATCCATCTAAAACTGTGTAATCCAATGAATTGAAGTTGTTTTTTGGTTTTGGAATACATTAATTCTTTTGAATCCCACGTGTTGTGCGGTTGTTTTTTCCTCTCGTGTGTCAGACTGTTGGAAGGTGACATGTTGTCACTGAATTGTGACAGTGTTAAAACGTCTGTGTGGATCTGTTGAACTGTCTGTTACTGCATGTTCTGCAGAATGTGGCAGTGCAGCTTCAGAGTTCACCCACGTCTCCTGAAGGCATCACTCTTCTTTCTCTACTTCAGAACCCTTCAGGTGAAGAATGTAAATAAAACCATGTGCGGTGCCTTTTTCAGAAGAGGTCTGCGGCGACTCCGTGTTTGAACGACTTTCTATTAGAAAACCAGTTGCATGTTGAAATCTGTCGTGCTGCAAACGTTTGTTCCCTTCACTTCTTTAATTACAGTTCAACCGGTTGTGTGTGTGGACCCGTCCGGTGTCTCCTGTCTCAGCCCTCATTACAGTAATGTACAGCTGCTCAGTCAATATTTCTACGTGACCAGTGGATCAGATGACAACATGTCACTTTTGACGTTTTAAAAACAAAATCTCGTGAAATATTTTTCCTACTTGAGAGAAAACACGACAGATTCTGGATTTCTCAAACATCTTTCCAAAAGGTTTTACTCATCTTTATATTCGCTTTTACTGCTACAGGTTAAACAGTTACCATCTGTGTCGACAGTCAGTGAGATTGACTCGAGGGCTGAGATCGGGATGCACTTCACCCTCTCTTCCTGTCTGACTTGTGTTTGTGGGTCCAAACGTTTCTCCAGCAAATGTTAGAAATAAAAGGTAACGCATGGAACTGAGTACAGATCAGTTCTTTTTCTGCCATGAAATGCTGTAAACGAGCCGGTGAAGCGGGTTTAGTTTGACCCTGGAGGTCTGGAGGCTGATGGACCCGTCCTGAACGACGGCGTGCTGCTCTGAGTCCGGTTATAGAAGGATCATCTGCACCACTGAGGTTTTAGATTTTGATTGACTGATGATACAAATGAGTCAGTTTATTGTCTCAACCATAAAATACAGAATGAACCCTTTAAAAAAAACCCAGAGGCTCCGTGTGAATATCAAACTCCTGATAAGAAAAAGAAAGAATATCCGTGTGAAGTGAACCGTGCGCTGCTTTCATCATCCACCACCTTACAGGTAACATGTTATATCTAAAGTCACCCAAACTGCATTCAGAGTGACGAGTGGGTCTCAAACTAACATGTTAAAATAGTTAAAAACACTTAGCATCGGGAGCACATAGGTATAAATAAGATAAAAGCATTTGTGCAAGTTCAGACGTGGAGATCAGAGTTCTGTTAGAAATGCACACCGGCGCACACCAGCTCTGCGGAGCTCCTTCATTGGTGGGTGTGAAACCGTAATATTCATCTCACGACAAGCTGAAGAAATCGTTTCAAATATCAAGCCGTCATCAAGTCATTTTGTTGTTTTTCAGTAGAAGAAGGTTCCGAAGTCGCCCATGCCGTTGCGTCTGAACTGGTTTCCCTGAATGGAGACGAAGATCTGGTGGTCCATCAGGTCCTGGACGGCTCGGCTGCAGGACGTCTCCTTGTTTCTGCTCAACTGCCGACTAAAGTGCCACTTCCTCCCGGCGCCGCCGTCTGCGCCGTTGTTGTTCTCCGCCGACTCGGGCCGAGCTTCTGCCGAGCCGCCGGTGGTCGGGTTGGTTGTGGATGTTGTGGAGATGAGAGGATCTGGAACACCTCCCTGCTGTTTGTCTTCAGCTGGCGGTCCAGCAGGGTCTTCTGGGAACAAAAGTATTGATTGGTGATTAGACACAAAGCTGCTTCTGTCTTTAATGATCGTGACAGCGAGCGCTCAGCCTACCTCCGCTTGTGTCCTGAGGGGCCGCGTGTTGTTCCCCCGCGCTGGGTTTCACTAGAATCACCCCGTAGCCTTCATTGTTGTGAATCACATTGTTCTCCATGGTGATGGACGGCATCACGTCCAGTTCATCAGCAAAGTCCTGCACGCACAAACTTCACATTTAATAATGACACAATCGGAGCATTAAATCTTCAGCGTCTCCTTTTAGTTTAGATGTTCTTAGTCTGTCAAACTAACACGAGGTTGTAGTAGTAGCAGGTGTAGCAGGTGTAGTAGCAACAGGCCCACTGTGCAGTCTCACCTTGATGAGGATCCCGTCTTTACAGTGATGGATGCCGTTACCGACCAGACTGCAAACGCTGCCGGGGTAGATCTCCACACCAGCCCCCTGCATACGACGCACAGCAACATGACAGCACATATACAGTCAACATCAGCTGATCCATGTTTTACAACGCAGTGAAGAAGTTGTTGGAGGTCATTCATTTAAGAGTTGTGTTTAGAGGCATCGACACAGCAGCAGCTCTGGAGACTGTCACACATCCGGACTCTTTACTGCGACGTGTGAAGCTGCTGCGATGCACGACTCACGCCCCTGAAAGAAGTGGTGAGCATCACGCGGGACTCACCTTGGAGCCGTACAGGTCACACATGGTCATGGTGAGCCGGGCCGACGTTCGGACCATAACTCCGGTGGTCTCGCACTGCAGCACGCAGTTCTCCATGTTCAGTGTCCCCTGACGCACAGCTGGCCGACACCAGACAGTGACACAGGAGAGGAGAGCGTTAATGGGCTGAAGCTTTACAGGGAAGGAGACTCGTCTTCATGCACTGTACACTCACACAGAATGCCCTCGATAGCGTCGTGCTGGATGAACTTGATGTTGGACAGTCTGACATCAGCTCCTGTGGACTCCACAAATGAGTCGCCCTTGTTTTTCTTCTCAATCACCACCTCGTCAGGAAGCCCGAAGCCTGGCACCCAAACACAGGCCACCGTCAGCGTGCACTGTTATCATCCCACAGGGCTTCAACTAAACACATCAAAACACCACCTACATCTAATCCACCTACAACTACAAGCCAGGATCGTGTCAGTGGTGACCAACAAAGGGCTGCACTTCTCCAGCCTGATGGCTTCTGCAGTAAAAGCAACCTTCCTTCTATCTGTTTCACATTCAGCCAATGGAAAATGTCAGTCTGATCATGAGCTGTTCTGAGGACTTGTTCAGTATTAAGCCGGGAGGGTTGAGCTGCTACTACAACAGTCGGTTCGTTTCCTTTGGAAAATGACTTTACATGGACAGCAGAGACTTTTTCACCGTTTCACTAAATCACAGTTCACACAGGTGTGGATGAGGTGAACATACACAGGATCAGACATGTGGCCCTGCAGGGAGCCTGATCTGTTCACCTTCTATAGTGACGGAGTCTGGTAGGAAGATGGAGCAGCTGACGCTGTAGATCCCTGGGAGAACGATGACCACGTCACCCTGATGGCACGTATCCACCGCTGATACTGGGTCTCTGTGGAACTACACACACACACACACACACACACACACACACACACACACACACACACACACACACACACCACAGTTATTGCTATGATTATTATTATTATTATTTACCAGTGGTTTATGAGCCGATGCAACCTTTGAACCTTCTCACAGCAGATAATAAAGCTGGTTTACCCTGAACACAACACACCAGGTTTCCAGGCTCTTAAAGAAGTCCTTTTATACATCTGAAGGATTTGGATATTTACACACTCATCTCAGAGTCTTCTGCTTAGATAATATAAATATGCTAAGTATTATGTAAAAAAATGTGTCTGAAACTATTTTAATTATCCATTAATCATTTCAGATATTTGTCAAGCAAACATTTCCAACTCAGTCTCTTTGGGTTTGACTGAAAGCTTACAGCGGAGCATGAGAGCTAGCGGGGTAACAGATCACAAAACTCACTTCGGATCATATCACAGATTATTTTTCAGATAATGATAATAATGCTGAATAATCTGAGAAAGAGGAAACACTAATTACCATTGTCAGCCTGCTAAAAAACTAAACCTTGTTACAATGTGATGACTGAGTAACCCAGACAAAGCACTGTAAAAAAAAAAAAAAAAAGTCTCATTGTGGGTTTGTCACAGTTCAGAGCCACGGGCACTGTGCTCAGTCTGACATTACAATCAGTGTCCATGTGGGCCTGATTCAGGGAGACCTACACTGGCTGCTGGACATGCATTATGTATGAGTCTGTCCATATGCACTTGGGCCATCACGCATGCCCTTGTAGAAATGCATTGACCACCGGCATGCAGTTACATTTAGCTTGTTTCAGCCTTCGCTGTGTGCACATTATCCTAAAGTGTGCATTCTCCCTAGATAATGGTTCCAATATCCACCATTAATAGTAAATGAGAAGTAAAGAACATTTTGCTTATTGTTGACATGGTGGTGTCTTTTATAAATGGTCATACGGTTTTCATGTCTCCACTAGCCATGATTGTCACTCGCTGCGCTCCTTTTCTTCTTGCATCGTACACCCCTGATTCGTTTGGATTCAAACTTTTCTAAATCGACGTCCAGCGCTTCAGAACAAAAACACAGCTCTGAGTCTGTCTCGCTTGTCACTGCAACTCTGCATCCACATTCAGGGAATTGTTATTTAAAAAGCAGGTAACAGCGGCAGTAAAACTGTGTCACACTTTGATGGTTAAACTTCATCGAATTCATCTGCGAACTGTGGGCGGAGTTACACCACTGCTGAGAGCCATGTAATGAGAACATGCTGCACTCTGGCTCAGTGGGGGTTCCACAGACGCCCCCTCTAAGTGTTCTGTGCATTGATCTTTGCCAATAGAATTGATCTGTGATGTTGGAGCTTAATGAATCCGGGTACAGGAACCAGATCTGTGGTCCAGGACCCTGGTCATTGGAAGTGTGCGTGTGATAGCGAATACCTGAATGTCAGTGTCCTCAGAGGAGCACAGAGGCAGCAGCCGGTCACTGAGGAGGGACTGGAGCTGCAGGGTGCTGCAGGAGGCTGTGACCACATGGACCACCTTCACACCTGACGCTCGGGGCCCACGGCTCTGCACACACTGCTGCCTGGCATTACCTCTGTAGCCCAGCACATACCTGGAGAGGAGGAGGAGGAGGAGACGAAGATATTAAGCCAAGGTCAGATAAAGCAAACAAAGAGGAAGCAGCGGCGATGCTGTGGGGCTACCTCAGCAGGGGATTCTCGATGATGTGCAGCTTGCGCTTGAGCGTCTCCAGCTGGTCGTAGAGCTTCAGGCCCTCCACCATGGACACATTGTCCAGCTCCGAGTCCGAGTCCGTGCTGAGGCCACTGCGCAGCACAGAGAACTGCTGGAAGCACTGGCAGCTGTTTCCCAGTAAGGACTGGTACTCTGTCACCAGGCCTCCTGGGACTCGGTCCTCTAAGATGTCGTAGTAGCTGAGATGAGACACATTTTCGATCAGGATTCATGTGATGGAGTGACACTTAGAAATACAACATCGTCACCCAGACACAATGTGTACTCACAGCCGGAGACGAGGCTCCACACAACGAACAAAGTAGTCAAAGTCATCATCTTCATCTTCCTCATCCCACTGCCTCCAGATGTGTTTATAGAAAAACCTGTAGGTAGAAGAGGAAAGAGAAAACTTGATCAGCACGTTTAGAAATGTGGAGAAAATGTCCGGGCATCGGATCAGTTCAATGGAGTCCCACCTGAGGTGCTCGAGTGCGAGGGCGGTCTGATCAAAGTCCCCAGACTGCTCGTAGACCACCTGGAGCTCCTGCAGGGGGACTCTGTGCTGGGTGGCCTCCAGCAGAGACTTCATGGCCTCCTCGGTGAGTTCACAGCCTCTGGTCTCACACTGCAGAGGCAGCACCAGCCCCACACACGCCTTCAGGTCCTTCAGGTCCAAATCACGCACCTGAAATCACGAGAGATCATCAACAGCTGTTCACTGGAAACCTTCGCTGCTCAGCGGAAACTTCAAACCAATGGGCTGTAGTTTTAAGTCATTTACAACCATCTTCACTTGTTATAGTTCAATCCACACATCGAGCACATTTCTAGAAAGAAGGCAGAGACCAATCTTCTCTTTGCATCTTCTTCTTCTTCAGTAAAACGGTATTTAACCACAAATAGAAAGTTATCACTTGCTTCTTCTTTCCACCACCAAACCCCGTCTGAGTGACAGATAGTTCCTGGACCTTTCTGGTACCAGTTACTACAGCTCTGGAACTCATTTTGCTGCTTCGCCTTCCTGCGGTTAAATGGTTTTCTGCAGTCAAACCTGAAACGAGTCCCTCCAAATCCTTTTCGAGTGGAGCTAGATGGGGTGAACATGAAGGTACACTGACAACATGAACAGAAACATGTCTGAGATTTGGTCTCACCTCCACCAGAACATCAAAGACATCAGTAGACCACAGAGCCAACCAATCACACGGCTCCACCACCTTCTCCAGGTAGTCTGCGGTGAAGGCCTTCACCTCGGAGGGTTTACAGTCTCCTACACACAAATGTGTATAAGTATGCATCCACGGACTGAGATGAGAGGTGTAACGAGTGATTCGTGTATTTGAGGGAGGTGTAGTTACCCAGCATGTAGTCCTGGTACGCCTTGAACCTCTCATAGAACAGCAGATGGCTGGTCTGGAAGGTGTCAGGAAGACTGGAGTTCACTCCTCCGTGACGCTCACATCTCTGCAGCTGAGTCCCCGTCTTCTCAGTGTTAAAGTGGTCTGTGCCACTGTCATCATCGTCCTCACTCTCGTCTTCACCCTCCTCATCCTCGCCCCCTTCGTTCTGAAAGAGAGCTTTTAGGACAACGTTTGTTTGATGAAAGAGGCAGCAGCTGTTCATCACTTCAGTGTCACTTCACTAAATTAAAACATGTTGCAGCTCACAAACTAGTTGTTACAGCCATTAGCTAACTTTACCAGCTGACAGAGCTAACGTTAGCATGGTAGTATCTGAACCTGCAGTAGAGTAAAAGAGCTCATATGGAGGTACGGTCCACGTCTCTGAACTGAAACCTGATTTGATTCAGTTAGCTTAGCATCACCAGATGTTTCCCTCTCATTCTGCGCTGTGTGAATCCGACTAACTGTGAAACACAGATATCAGACGGAGAGAATACAAAGACTGAGCTTTGAGCCTTTAAAACTGGAATGCTTGGAAGCTATGCTATCTTGTGATGCCACTGGGACTTCCTGTTTACGTAGTTAATTGCTCCTCACACAGAGGATTCCTAGCAACCGATTTATAAGACGTTTCTGAAGGTCTAATGGTGCAAGCTGATTTGGTGAATCCCTAGTTAGAAATGAGTTCCTGAGAGCTCAGGAAAGTCCTCATGATCTTCTTTTGACCGGTTTCATTTCTTTAACGGGGAAGCTTCACTGAGAGTTCACAGTTGCTTTACACTTTGTGTTCAGAATGCATTGATGCTTTGAGGGCAGCAAATCTGTGAACGTTTTCCTTCTTTGTGGAAATCTATAAAGGATGTTAAAAGGAATCTACATGATAGGTTTTCTCATTTTAATCCTGCTGTCTCTATTAGCTGTAACCAGGTCAATGCACTTCTGTGAGTCGAACAAAGAACAAACTGGAAGGAAGTCGTGAGTGTCGCCTCATGGTCTGTCCCAGGAACCTGCAGTCTTGAGCGATCACAGCATGACAGGGAGTTGACAGGTGTGTCACAGGTAGCTATGATAAGCTTCTGTCTTTTTCTACACAAATACCTGCAAATACACCTGAACTGAAGCAAATCTGCACAAGCCAACACATGTTGGGTGCACCACATCCATATACATGTGTGATATCCCAACACTGGGTCCACGTTTAATTCCACAAGAAGTAAAATAATGATGATGGGCAGATTTGACTGTGAAGCAGATCAACAGATCTTCCATTGGTTTTCTGTAAACAGGCAATACCAGTCCCACCAGTATCGGACAGGACGGGATGATGGGCTACATGTCGGGCTGTCTGCACCCTCGTGTCGGTCTCTTTCACAGATGAGTTCACAGTTTCACACAGAACAAGGTTGTCAAATCACAGACTGTATGGAGTAAGTTAAGTTAAGCTAACCCGAATTCTTCGTAGCGAAACGTAATGTTAGTAACGTTAAAACTAACCAAGTTAAAAACAAGAAAAGACATGACACACACACCGTGACTTATATCGGACACATCATGTCCCACTTCAGAAAGCCCGTTGTTCTTTTCCACGTCGAGTTCAACGTTAACGTAAGAGTCCAGATCGACCACCACGACGTCGGACATGTCGTCTCCAGCAGACGGGTGTCCCCCTGCCTCTTGCTCCATGAAGAATTCAACACAGCTGCTGAAAAACGTAGCCAAGTAAAATGTTTATGGGCAAAAAAAGAGCCTGTGGAGTTAGAAAGTCTGACCAACATAAAGCGGCACACGCCCAGCTACTTTCAAAATACTCCCGGTTACCAGAGCCGCAGCCAATCAGGAGCAGCACAACAGCAGGATGTCCCGCCCCCTAATACCCAAGCCCCTGTGAGCCAAATGCGCCCTGTCCCGCCTGTGCATTCACTTTGTGCTGCCCCTGTTCCCGTCCACATGCTTACCTACATGTATATATAATTTAAGATGATGTAAATGTGTTATTGATTTAACACAGGAACAATATAGAAGAAGTCTGTCGACTTTCCGGTGTAACCACAGTGTGTAACCGCTAGGGGGCGGCAGCAGTCCGGGTGGATCTATAATGAACCAGTAGCGTTCGAAGAAGAAAGTGTTTTGACACACTACCTGGTTTGTGGCGCCAGCCGTAAGGTAAACCGCGGCGAATTCACCCTAAAAGCAATACACGTTTGAATGTAAATGTTAAGTCTGTAAAACGAAAGTGTAGCATGTCCGCCACGATGTGTAGTTTAACGTAACCGACGCCCGTCGCCACATTATTTAGCATTAGCATGCTAGCGGACGTTAGCTGACGTGCAGCTAACGTTAATGCGGCTGCACGCCGTTGCACCGACCCATTGTTTACATTTGGATGTCGTCGTGTAACTTACTAAGACCTGCGTGTCTGTATGTGTGTGTGTGCGGGGTTACAGAAAGCTTAGCCCCGTGACACAGTCCCGGGCAGTTCCTGTAGAAAAGCTCCGGGAACCGGCTGTGTGTGCCGCGCTTTAACGGAGGTGGGACGGTGTGTCAGGAGTCATCCGGTGTATTCTCGATCATCAGTAGAGCAGAGATACTGCTAGATGATAGTTAACAGCATGTCAAACAGCCAAGAGCAGAGTTTGCAGCGCGTTTGAGTTTTTGTCACCGTGAAAGAGGAGAAATGGACGGAGTCACTCTCCATATACAGTAAAACCATGTGTAGTTCTTCAGTTGTCGTTAAAGTCAATGTGTAAATCCTGTCCAGAAGAGGCATGTGATGGCATGTGATGTGAACAGCAGCGTTATCTCATGTTCTGATGATATTTACTGTGTCACTTTATTAAAACATCTCATTTTAATAAACTATTTCTCACTAGAGTTGGGACTGATGAGTTTGAACAGTCCCTTTGTGCTGTTGGTTTCTCCTCCAACACGCTGAGCCTTTTCACTAATTGTCCATAAGGCCACTAAAACTCTGATTCAACAATATATTGTCTAAAGACCAACATGTCTTTGGATCTCTTCACTCTGTGGTTTGTTAAATTATTTCCTGTGCTTACTTTAAATCTCAGATTGATCATCAACAGAGCGGCAGTGTGTGGGGAGTTTGCTTCCTCACGTTCACCAAGAACCAGTGAGTCTGCAGACCAACAAACACAACATGGACACTACAAGTGGAGTTAATCTGCTCCGGAGCAGGTTAGCCGTGCAGCATAGCAGGTCACATAGTGATCTACCTGATTTAAAGTGAGCCAGCTCTGTGGAAAACCTGAGTTAAGCCCAAAGATAGCTGGCTAGCCCACTAACCTGGCTTTGTGTTACACCGAGTCCACGTAACAAGCAGATGTGTAAGACTGTGTGAGTGAATCCTGTCTGTACATGACATTGCAGGAAGTCGTGTGACGTCACCTCACTCCCTGTGCTAAGAATAGACACAAAGATGTAAGATAGTTTTTACGCAAGACATGTTGGCCCGTCATCGCAGCAAAAACAGCTGTGATTAATGATGCCTGCCTTCCATTCAGGTGTCCCAGTTCCTGGATCACGGTGGTGTTTTGCATGCTGCTTCACCGCCATGACTTACTGGGACTTTAAACATGGAAGGAAGCCATGATTACTCTAACAAGTGATACCTGTGCTCTTCCTGCTGTGACACTGAATGTCTCCTAAATCGACGGTAGATTCCTGTCAGCACAAGGTTCACGTTAATCCCAATAAACACGACGACGTACTGTTTACAGATAAAATCTCAGCTCTGTTTAGTCTCATTTTGCGACACAGAACTTATAAATGTTCAAGTCTTTTTCTTTTGAAAAACTGATATTAAAAGCTGCTCAATAATAGGATAAATATATTATTAATTAAGTCAATTAAAATAAATAAATAATACATTCATGCCGGGATGAGACCTGCATTCAGTTCATGACGTGTTTGATTTGGGAGAGAATCACCCCAACTTGTCTGATTCCTCTTGTATTGTATTCTGAACATACAGACCTGTGCTGTGTGAAAATGTTGCCCCCCAATGGACAATGATGAAAAAGCCTAATTGCTGTCGCTGTCTCATCACTATCAGACATCAGAAAGAGGATCAGTGATTCTTTAATGGAGCTCAGGGTCCAATTAAAAGGGAAATCCAGGATCAAGTGTAAATATTAGCAATGATGAAATTAATTATTTTTAGAAAAGTGTAGGAATGGCACTTTGACAGAATGTGGGGTGGACTGCAGTAAAAATAACAGTCAGTGAAACGGGCAAACATCTCTCAACTAATATGTAATCTCATCGTCAGCACTTCACTTGCAGAACGTGTGGATGTTTATTTAAAGCGCGTTAAGAATCCTCATGTGATTGCTTGTTTGTACGGTGACCCTGATGAAGGCCTCGTTGTTGCTGGAGTGTTGACCTCGTCCTCTCTCGCTCTCACCAGGTTCTTGATTTAGCCGAGCTGCTGAGTCTGAGTTAAGATGTGTGATCAGAAGAATGGCGGCGACCGCGGCGATGATGTGGACGAGCTATCAGCCAGCGATGAGTCTGAGCCCGAAGAGCAACCCAGCAGTGCTCCCTTTGACCCGGAGCTGGACGATGACGATGACGACGACGACGACGACGACGGGGGGGTAGAGATCTCTGCTCCGTCTGCTGGACACAGAGGTCAGAGTGCTTTCAGCCTGAGGGGAGGGGGCTCGGCTTTCTCGAACCGCAGCCACAGCATCTTTGACTGCCTGGACAGTGTCGCTCGGCTGGCCTCCTCCTCTCTGAAGCCGGAGAGCGTCTCAGACGGAGTGTTTGTTCGGCCTTTTCCTCCGCGGCCCAGCAGAAAGACGAGCCAGCCCCCACCCAGCTGCCCCACGCCAGCAAAGAAGAGCGGAACCCCGGATTACCTGGTGCACCCTGAGCGCTGGACCCACTACAGCCTGGAGGACGTGACCGAGACCAGCAATCAGGGCAACAGCAGGGCGGCTCACAACTTCCTGTCCAGTCTGCAGCAGAGGAAAGGGGAGCAGGAGAGCCCGGCTGATTCCTCCTGTAACACCCAGCAGAAGGTGGTCTTCTCCAGACCCGGCGGGCTGCCAAAGGAACAACCTGCTGAGCCGCTGTCAGCTGTTAGAGGCAAAGACAAGGAGAAGCACCTCAGTCATCTGGAGGAGGAGAACGAGGAGGAGGAGGGCGAGAAAGAGAAGGCTGGAGGAAGGAGAACAGACCAGAGTGTAGAGAAGGCTGAGGAAAGAGCGAGGGATGAGGAAAAAGACAGTGGTGCCGTGGTGCAGAAAGAAAAAGGTGAAGTGGAGGAGGAGGAGGAGGAGGAGGAGGAGAAGATAGACGAGGCCAACCCCAGCTTTACCTCCTTCAGGAAGACCAAGCGTAAGAACTACAGGAAGAGCTCCGGGCGAGAGGACAACTGACCCCGACGCACCTCTGTCACCTCATCACCGCCTCATGTCCATCCTGTCGACCAGCGACCGACCTCGCTGTCCGCTCCATAACTTCACTGCTTCCCTCTGTGGTTGAAACCTTCCAGCCTTCTTCACCTCGGACTACACCCGGCCACACGGATGGCGGCGGTGGGTGTGGTCAGAAATGTGCTCTGTTGAACCTGTAACCACACCCGACGGTGATGTCACAGTGTCCGAGGCTACACCCGTGCATCAGTGCAGCCGGGTGAGACGTTAAACGAGTGGAGGTCAGCAAAGACTAGACTTACGGGGGGGGGGGGGGGGCGATTAATTATGATGGTAGATCTGCGGCCGTTTA
>JAVQJD010088457.1:0-18524 GCA_036023655.1 Nannoperca australis | reverse complement strand
CACACACACACACACACACACACACACACACACACACACACACACACACACACACACACACACACACACACACACACACACACACACACACACACACACACACACACACACACACCTTTACAGTCCATAATAGTCCATACAGCCAAGGTACCTGCCTTAACCTAAATTAAGATCCCAAATCCTTAACCTTGAAAATTAAATAAACTCAAAGTCCACTCACTTGTTCTGGACACTTGCCATCACATCACTGCATTTGCTCAGTTACCAGGGAACTGAACTGAAGATGTTTAAACTCGATAACTTTTAACAATAAAGTTCAATGACCGTGACTGCTCACACGTGTATTTTCATATAAATGAATTGTCTGGAACTTTTCCCCTTTGATGTTCTGGTACTGTTTTCTCTGTTTTGCTGGTGGGAGCAAAAAATGTATAGAAGAGATTATTGAAGCAATGGTACGTGTTGCTGCTATGTAGTTAATATAACATTCAGTGTAGTATGTATCCCAACCTGCAGAGAATGTATGTGGGTGTTATGCAGTATTAAACGGTGGAGATGTTTCAATAGTTTGACATGTACTGACCCCACATATTGTCAGAGTAGTGTTTCACTCTCGTGTTTTCCCAGGAAACCTTGTCGGTTTACTTGTCTTAGCTATACATACAGGTGACGTGTGCAGTTGTAAATAAATAAATAAATAAACTTGCCTTGTATAAACTCTATTCAGTGAACCACAAGCTGTCTTTCCATTAGTGATGCTTCGCTCCTTTCACAGGGAGGTCAAAGGCCATGCTGTTCATAGAGCTGGTATAAAGATTCAGGGACATGATCTGCAACACTTCTGCAGGTGATCCAGAAATTCAACTCAAATTTGAATTAGGGCTGTGGCGATATGTTTAAAATCTATCAACCAATATTTATAATCAGATTAATCAAGCTGATGTCAAACATATATGTGTTCCACATTTGTTCATTACATAGTTATAGAGCTGAGATTAGTGATTAGTTAATAGAAAGTTAATTGACAACCGTGATGATTGGTTAATTTGGCCAGTTTGACCCTGTCCAATGTGAGGATTTGTTGATTTTTAGCTGTTATATATAATTCTAAATGTATTATTGTTGGGCCTTGGACACCACCCATGGATCTGGATAGATTCAAGGAACAACTTTATACATTTTTATAGACTAAATAATTAATCGCTCATTCTATAAAGTAATCACCGGATTAATCTATAATGAAAAATACTGTAATGGTGAAATGATTATGGTCACAATTTTGGTAAAGATGACATGATATATTATCATGACGTGATTCACTGAAAGTAGATCAATTATATGAAATTATTGCATATCAGTTTAAATCATAAAACAGGTCAGTGACTAATTTAGATCCCGTCCATTCAAAATTCTGCTGTTCAGATGTTTCTCCACTTAGGACCTTTGCTCACAAACGCGTAGTACTTCTACAGTTAACGTTTTTTAATGACCTGTATTTGAACAGGTTTGAATGAACACTCCCATAACAACGACAACACCACCACATATACGTCATATTCACTCCAGGTTTTCTTTATAAAATAAGTCATCTCATACTCCCACATGGTTTTGTATTGTCATACACAAGGTAAGTAAAATCCACACCATCATACATACAGCTTCACAACAAACCTCACCTGTACTCGGACTCATATTTTCCAACATTTATCATTCTGTTTCCTTCAAATGATATTGTTCACGTAGAAACGTATTGCCAAGAGAACTTGTTAGCTGGAATCGAAGGCAGCACTCACCGAGCAAGCTCTGATCAGCTCTACTGTGGAAAAGTGGCTAATGAGGTTTGTTGTGCTTGTGGCGTCATCCAGATTTTCCAACACTGCTAAGATATCAATCAGTGTCGGCTGAAACAAAGATGATTTTATCCCTGTGATGGAAACCAAACCCTGCAATGGCCACAGTTGGTGGCTTAAGTTCTTAAAACGGACACTAAAACAGCTGTTAGCCAGTGTTTGAAGGGTTTAAAGTCAGATACAATTGTCTTGGAGGGAAACTACTTACTTCATGTTCACAAAACTCTGGTAGCATGTAGATAACTGGTTGAATGTGTCTCAAACGCATAATGAATTGTTACTTGTACATCAAGTCTTAGTGTTTTTTTCTTTTCTTAATTAAAAAAAGATCCTGCTTGCCACATAGCTTTTATGCTGGTGGTTGTGAATCTGTGTCTGCTACACATGTATATATCAAATTACCTGTAACACCCAGATATCCAATTAAAAGAAAGCGAGTGGTGGGTATTGAACAATTTCACTGACGAGTTAACGTCATAAAATGTGACTTTTTTTTTGCAATTTGCTGTTATTTGTCGCAGAAATAAAAACGTAGTTGTTAAAAAGAAAAGAAGACAGTGGTTCTTTACCCCGTAGTTAACTCATAATTCACCTAGCATCGGTCAGCATGACTCAAGGTCATCATCATGATAGGGGGAAGCCTCGAGTACAAATTCATTCTGAACGTCACTATTTCCACTCTCACAAGCGAACCCCCCCCCCCCTTTAAAAAAAAAGAAGAACAGTTGAAAGTGTTTGAGCAGCACGTCTGATCACTCTTTCCTGCTGCTGTATACAAAGGGCCACGTAATAAAAACAAAAATGCTTTTCTGTGGATCAAATACAAGTACAAATGTAAGGCATTGGTATGTGAGGCCGTTAAGCAACCCCCAATCAGTCAACAGTACAACGAGACAGCGAGCTCCTCCTCTCACAGTAGGTGACTACACACTGACACATACAAGGATGGGAGGAGGCATTTTAAAGGCGTATGTTAGCGAGATGCAAAAGTCACTGGTTGTGTTGTACAAATGTTGGAGAGGGGGCCTTTGTTTGTCCTTCGTTCGTGATAGAACATTTCATCAGCTACCCCGTCCCGGCTTTTATTTTCCTCAGTCCTCGATCTTTAAAACCCTGCAGACACACAAAACACAGACCAGCTGCCTCCGGTCTCTCCGCATTCATTCACAGTGTAGTAAACGGCAGGCAAACAGTCGGCGGACAGTCAGTAGACACCGTCGGTCCACCGCGAAGCCTTTAAAGTCGAACATTCCTCGAGGTCTGTGAGCCCTCAGCCCACTAGCAGAGGTCAGAGACATAGTCAAAGTCCCGGAAGCTTTCCTGGTCTTTGCGGGAGAGCATGCGAGGCTCTCGTGGAGGCGTGAGCATCGGAGCTTCAGTCGTGAACTCCTCGTCGAAGTTGCTGACGTCTTCCTTGCTGCCAATGGAGGGGACGAAGGGAGGGGGCGCCTTCCGTTGCAGCAACGCCTCCCAGTCCACATTCTGGAGGGACAAAAAGAGACGAGAAATCTTTAAAAAGGTGAATTCAGAATTTGCTGATCTTTCTTACATTTCCTTCAAAGTGTCAAAAAGGAGAAGTAAAGCCGCATTTCCACAGGCACGGGATAGTCCGCATTAATCGCAGCAGTTTTCAGTGTCTTGCTCAAGGACTCTTAGAAGGATTGAACCGACAAAACCTGTGATTAATGGATAACCTGCTGTTACTGCTGGTGCAAACTGGGTATTTCCTGCTTCTTCACATTGAAAAAAAGAATCTAAAGAACAACATGTAGACATACTTTGTGCCATTTAGTCAGTGGATCAGTTTTAAACATCGCAGGGAGGAATTATACAACTAGAGACACTCAAAGTGAGCCACAGGTGGCAGGTTCAGCACACCTCCAACACATTTCTTTATCTCCTGTGGAAAACCATTTGAATAGCTGCGATTGGTCTTCCCCAACCACATCAAAAAACAGCACAAGTGTACTTACTCTGAAAAATGGCTGCTTCTTCACCTCCTCTGCATCCTTTTCACCAGAGCCCAGTCTTCTCTCTGGGTTCCTCCTCAACAGCTGCTCACGATAACACACACACACACACAAGAAATTATGAGGAGATATTAAGTGGACGTGTCAGTTTGTCAACTATGTTGGTGACTAACATGGGTTTTATGTGCATGTGCAGCATTTGTCACAAATTGTTCATGTGCGATAAAGTCGGCAAGAGAAGGAGAAAGAGTGCGTTTGTGTGTTTATGTGTGTGTATTGTTACCCTTCTCATGATGCCAATAGCCTCCGTGGACAGGAAGCGTGGATAGCGGACTTCATCATTCACAATGCTGTCAAACACCTCCTCTTCATCATCCCCTGGGAATGGAGACTACACACACACACACACACGTGCATGCACACTTAATTCAATACAATCCATGTCAGAGATTTGAAATTCACTAATCAATGTATTAACCACAGTGAACAGGTTGTCGGTGATTGTGAACATCCAGTTCTCTTTGTAAATGTGAGTAGGAATATAAATAAGGCATCTAATGCTGACAAAATTCAGCACAATTGCAAAATGCTAATTCATTTTTATTAACCGATTTTAAGGTCACATTTTTACATCCATTTATCAATATGATATCAATATACTTTGGCTGTGTGCTAGTGTTTGGTATGATGTAGTTTGATCTGTTATTGGACTGCTTACACTACAGATGACAACACTGACTGACACTGCAGTTACAGGATACTGTATGAAGTTTAGAGCCCAGACACCTCAAACTAACTAGTTTTTAAATGTGTGTTCAAACATGCCAGCCCCATGGACAGCGTAAGAGCTTTATGTATGCGAGCGTATATTAGTTCTTACCTCTCCCACCAACATTTCATAGATGAGGACCCCCAGTCCCCACCAGTCTACTGCCCTGGTGTAGGATGTATCTGTTAGGACCTCTGGGGCCAAAAACTCTGGAGTCCCACAGAAAGTGCTGGTCCGGTCCCCAAAGCCCATCCCTACAGACAGAGGCAGAAAGATGAAAGTGTTCGTAGATGAAAGTGTTTGTAGATGAAAGTGTTTAGGGGGAAATGAGTGCAGCAGGCAAACAGGAGGACTCAGATGTAACATGAAAAATCAAACGAGGCCATCAGTCTGTAACATCGTAACATCCACCTTCTTTACACAGTCCAAAGTCGGCAATCTTCACATAACCATCTGTGTCTAGCAGCAGGTTGTCAAGCTTGAGGTCTCTGGAAGAGAGATAAAGTTAAAAGATGTAGGTGTGAATTAGTGTCTCTTTACAGTATTTCACCAAGCACAGCTGAGGAGTTTAAAAGAGATACAGACATGAATAATAAAAGTCTCCACCATGCTAGCTGTTCCGTGAGACTGTGCTGAGGCACAGTGTGTGGGTTTAACTCACCTGTACACAATCTTATGGTCATGGAGAAACTGAAGTCCAAGAACTACGCAGGCTGAATAAAACCTGAAGGCAAACCAAAGAAACATTATTACTAACATGGAATAAAATAGAATTTACTAATACTACTACTCCAGTAAATACATTGCTTTCATGTAAAAGTTGTAGGCTATGCTTTTGGTTTTGTTGTTTAATCAATGTTACTGAAAATGATTCAACAGATAATTTCTCTGTTGGATCTCGATACCACAACCATGTTATAAAATGACACTTTAAAGTCTACTTTTCCACACTTTATTTCCTTAATGGCCCTGCACACTCATTGTAAACCCACACAGAGGAGTTCATGTATGTCAGGTGATTAGACCTCTTCTCCAGGACTGTGTGGGTGTGTACAGACTGAGCTTTGTTGCCTCTCCTGTCATTGTTATTTGTAAACGGAGTCCGGTAGCCTCATGTAAATCCCAGCACCACCCAACGTCAACCTGAGCAGGGGTCTATGTGGGGGTCTGTGCAAGACCTTTAAAAGAGATTTATCTGTGAGAGGTTATCACATCGTTCTGTAGAAACACCTGTTAGTATAATTAGTAACTTCAATAAAATACCTCTGTATTTAAGTTATTACGGTTTGAGTATGTCTTAAAACAACACTCACATTCCCACATGTACATTAAGTGACAAAATCCCCAGTCCTTGTTCTGTGTAAAAATATATTCTAAGGTTAAGCTGAAGTGAAAGTCTTTTTAGCACCAAATGTACGGTTTGTTTTTCCCGGACAGCGTTTCCTTGCTAAGTTGCAGAGGACGGACACTAACAAAGCTTGAATTGTCTGAATCATACCGCTGGAAACTTGTGTTAGTTTTGGTTTTACTTTGTGATTCATTTTTGCACAGAAAGACAACTTTCCACCACTTATAAAATAAATAAATAGACCTTTTTCACAGCTGACAAAAGGAACAATATCCATACGGGCATGTAAGTATTGTTTTAAGATAGAATTGAAAAAATGTGAATCTATCCTTCAACTACTGCCTCTAAAATGACCATAAGAGTGGGACTTATTGCTACATCAAAGCTTAAAATGTGCATTTTTTAAATCTTTGTCTTTTTAAAGTCTTTGAGATTTAAAGTAATTCACAAACCTTACAAGCCCTGAGAATGATTTAACTAACTTACCCTACTATCAGAACTTAACAGACTTGTATATGCAACGTGTTTATAGACTCACTCATCACACAAACAAATAAGAAGTCTATTTAGCATTTTCTCTGTCTCAAACACACGTTACGCAGACGTTACGTACACGGCTCGTGGCTCTGTGAAGACGTCTGTGTGGATGTGCATCATCAGGTCGCCTCCTGCTGTGTACTCCATAACAAAACACACATGCTCCGGAGTCTGGAAGCATGCAAACAGGTTGACCAGGAAGGGATGGTGCGACATGTTCACGACCTCAAAGATGCGCTTCTCGCACATTAGACTGCGGGAGGAGGGAGAGAAAAGGTGGAACGGAGGAGAGGCAAAATAAAGTGAACAAGAGAAGGAGGAGAGAGGGACAGACGAGAAGTACAGGGAAAAATTAAGGATTGAGGAGAGAAGTGAAAATAAATTGGAGGGAAAAATGAGAGACATTTACACATAATTAGATAGTGTTTATTTTGGCCAACAAGACACCCACAGATGACCTGTAATAATGTAATTAGTGATTCAAGTGAAAAGTAGTATTGGAGGTCAAAGGTCCATTAGAAACCAATCACACAAACACAGGAAGTGATGAACACATCAACACACACCTTTCCACCTCATCTCGAGCTACGATATCTCCTTTCTTCAGGGCTTTGATGGCGTACATTGTGCCCGTCTTCTTGTATTCTGACAACAACACCTGGGGACAGACACAACAAGTCAGTTTGTTTCACTCTTAAAAATGCACAGAAAGCAAACAGATTAAACAACAGGGTCTGAACTGCATGATTTAAACCTGCAAGTTGAACGAACAGAATCATTATGTATGAAACAAGGGTTTTCTGAAGCTCCTGTAATTTTGCATGTGATTGTGACGTTTCACAAAGAAAAAGTAAGGGAGCAATTAAATGCAGAAAAGTGAAAACACTACCATGGTCAATTTACAAACAAAAGATGGTGTAGCGCAAGCGATCTGTTCTGCAATGCAGATGTCAACACCTTCCAGGCTCTGTTGAGAAATCCGATGTACACATTTTTTTGTCGACTGAATGACGAAATCATCATCCTGCTGACAAATCTTAGGTTAAGTGCCGTACGACACCAGTCAACTATGTGGAAGCAATGGTATAACCGTCTCTTATGTATTGTATTTTGGTTATATTGTATGTTTTCTAATGGTCTGACAAAACAAAGTTGAACTGAACTAAAACAAACACAGGTACCTGATAAATAAAGAAACCAAAAAGGCTTTTTACACTTTGTTTTGTATGTATGGTCTTCTGGTTGTAGCGTAATTATCACGTTACTTGTTTTTTTCCCCTTGTTTCTATAAATATGTCGGCATAAACCTCTTGATGCCGCCTGAGGGACGCACTGTAAGTCCAAGCCTTTTTGTGTTTCGTTTCCCAGTAAGTGCCTAGATTTGTGCACGTTGAGCATATTAAATCAAGAAATCCCCTCCTTTGTTCTTTGTGTTATTACTGATCTGTTTTTTTGTGTGTGTGTGTGTATTCCGAGTTAAAAGCTTTATTCATTAAAAGAAAACAAAAAACAAACAAACCGACCAATCGCCAAACTGTACCTTCCCAAAGTGTCCCCTGCCCAACACAGCGATCAGCCTGAAGTCCTGGAGAGACAGAGGACCTTTCCTCTGCTTACTGGAGAGACGGATATACACAGTCAGTAGAAGCATTTATAGTGGATACCAAAAATAACAGATTCAAAATTTAAACAAACTACTCAGAACAGCTTAATTTGCCGCGGCAGACACGGCTACTGTGAGCGTTGGTAGAGCACTCTGTATTTTCAAATGTAACATTCTCATGCTAAAAAAACCCAGCTAAATGGAATTTAGCTATAATTAATTGTATTATTAGACCTGTGCTTCTCCTCCTGTCAAAATGTCTTCGGTGAAAAAGCCCTATTATAAAACAGTGTTTACGTGCGTGTACCTGCTAACAGACGGGGTTCGGACATGGCACTCGTGGGTGAGGTCTGGGGGGGAGAAGGGCTCGATGACAGGCAGTCGGTCCTGACGGGGGACACGAAAGGAGAGAGACACAAAGGAAAAGACACCAAGAGACATGCAGAGACAGAGAGGTAAGAGGACACACAATGATCGACACAGGATTTCATGACAGATGGAGACATAACAGTTTGACATACAAACATCTTTCCAGCGAGCAGGACTCACTTTTTGTTCTTTTTTGTCCAAATACCACAAATCGCCTGCTTTTTAACATGTTGTGATCATATTAGCTTTATCTATAGTAGTGTATAGTGATCGATCAAGGTCCCCTTCTCAGTACGAGCTTTCTGAATTCTCTATGGGGCTAAAGCTATGATGGGAGATGGAAATAAAATAAATTAATCAATAAATAAATAAATAGGGGGAAAGTGGGTGTGGACTGAATGGGTGGATGTTTCAGTAGCTCTTATGCTGCATTCAGTTTATATGGAATGGACTGTAGAGATGGGAAGATTCCCGTGTTCATGACTTGTAAGCGTTCACGTCAGACAACTAAAGAGAGATGTATCCTTGCAAATTGGATGTGTGAGGGGTTAAAGATGCTAAGCACCGACATTATAAAACTACAATATAATTAATGGATAAACGACCGGCTTTGGAGACATTAGGCTTCCATATTTGTTTTGTTTCCAGGCACTATGGCATTATAAAGTGCCAAGTCAGATATAGCTGAGCTTTTAAAAAAATCTAGTTGTAATTACAAAACAGATGTTGACATAAACAAAAAAGAATTTTTTTTCAGTGTTCTCAATTTGTCCATCTTTGAAATAAAGTCCAAACTTGATACTGAATTGTGATTATTATTGCATTATTTACTGAGCCAAGTGGCAAAACGTCATGTTTTAATTTATCCCATATCTTAGTGTTTGATGCAGAATTGAGTGAGTCTTTACTCCTGGAACCGGGCCTGGGCTTTGTTTTCATATTCAGTAGAGAGATTCCCTTCTTCCCACAGCTACCAGAGAGGATTTACTACAGTAGACCCACACACACACCCATCCCCCATTTCCCGGGATTCCCCTCTCTCTCTCTGTCTGTCTCACCGGGGTGTGTGTGTCCGTGTCTCTCTTGTAATCGCCTCTTATCGGAGAGTCGCTGTCCAGACTCAGCTTCTCCACTGAGACCTCCCTGGAAAGTTCACACGGACACGAACAAACAGACCAACGGCGTTGATGCAGACAGACAAATGAACAGAGACAAACACAAAAGGGTTGTTAGACGTGGGGCGGAGAAAGCATCACATGCTTTATACAATGCCAGGAAACACAAGGAAAAAGATGAAAGGAAGGCTGCTTGATGTGAAGATGTTTGATAGAAAAGTCTGACTGAGAGCAATCAAACTGTGTGTGTGTGTGTGTGTGTGTCTCACCCGGAGTTGAGTGTCAGGCTGTGTGCATTGGGACTGTAGGTTCCTGAGTTGTTGACAGTTGGAATAGCGTTTCGAAGCAGCCTCACCCACGTCCCGATATCCACGTTCATCTGACGAGCCCGCAGGAATGCCTTGCCTGGAAACATATGTACACACATCTAGAGTCACTAATATATGCAGATCACCATCTTCTTTTGTAGATATTTGCTGTCCAGGATCAGATCCCATCCTCAGCCTCCTGACCAATTAAAAACTCTTTATTTAACCTAAAATGTGTGTTCCTTCAATGGTTCCCATTGTTTTTCAGATAACAGAAATCTTAAAAGGGATTGTTATGGGTAAAAAACAACACATGATGAGATTGTAGGGATGTAAATTATGAAGTTAAATGATATTCGAAAACTTCCGGGATCACCAGAAAGAGAGGGACTAGTTCTTCCCATCAGTCATCTAAGTGGCTTTGGATGAATTGGATTAATTTCTCCTTTGTGTTTTTTCCCTGATTTTAATATCTCTGTTGTACATCTTGTTTAAGTGAAGTACTTTCTATCTTGTTTAGATAAGTGCTTCATAAATAAAGCCATCATCATAATGAAGAGAAAGGATTATTTACTTACCACTAGATGGTGGTGTTGTCTAAATGAAAGTAGTGTATTGAGTAACAGCAACATTTCTTTCAGCAAAACCGGTTTGTTCATTTCAAAAAGTAATACATGTAAACTGTACTAAGACTCGAGAGTATCTTTATCCCCGCTCTTTTTTTCCTTACCTTGCTGCTTAGAAAAGACCTTCTTCTGCCTCTGGAGGCGAGGAACTCGCTCAATAACCGGGTTGAAGAAGGTTACCTGGAAAACACACATACACACAAAACATGAAAACATAGAAACTACACACTCATATTTTATTTTCAGACATCATACTGGGACGATTGAACCTTTCAAGTATGATATATCAAAGCAAAGTGTTTTTCAGCACAGGTGCATGTGACAGCTTGTGTGTGTGTGTGTGTGTGGGCAGGTGTACATGAACACATTTGAATATCTGTGTGTGTATTTATAGCACGTTCATAGACATGTGTCATGTATGCGAGGACATCTGTGTCCACACCTTTGTGTGAGGCTGTTCCTTTCCCCATTTTTTGTTGTTGTGTGTCAATTCATGTTCTTGTGTGTGTGTGTGTGTGTGTGTTTATTTAATTTTAATTTAGGTTAAGGCAGGTACCTTGGCTCCTTAATAACCCAACCTGTGTGTGTGTGTGTGTGTGTGTGCGTGCGTGCACGTACCTCGGCCAGCAGCAAGCCCTGAGGCTCCAGCTCCAGCTGAACTCTGTGTTTCTGGTTGTCCAGGAACTCCTCCAGCTTCAGGTACTTGACAGCACACAAAGAGCGGTAGTCCTTCCAGTAAACAGCAATCTCCATCTCCCTCGACTAAATAACACACACTTTTACTTTACTAAAAAGACACTTAAATACACTTTGTGCATTTGTGTGTGTGTGTACCGACCCTTTCCAGCTCCACAGTGAAGGTCTGATCCCAAGCCTGTTCTCCCACAGTCCTCCAAGCCGTCTGGCCCACCACTGTGTTATCCAGCTTCAGCACCGCACTGACCTCAGCTGCACAAACACAAAACACACACAATCAGCAAATTTGATCTACTCCATAGGTGACAGTCCTGTATACAGTACCTGGCACTTTAGCCTTGACCACTATAAAAATGAAAGTGACTGTATGCTCACGCTACAATAATACAATTCAAGTATTGATTAATGAGTGTCATTAATTTCCTTGGAGACACTGTAGAAAGTGCAAGGTCTTAAAAAAAGGTGGTTGTGAATTGCCTACTCAGGGTATTGAGGTAATTCAGCTAAATTTGCTGATGTAGCCGTGCTGCTATGTGTGACCTACAGTAGCTAACCTCACCCACCTGGTGATGAAAAAAATGCATATACATCATTTTAAACCTAATGAAGTACGTAAAAGAGCACAATGTGAGGTTGTTTATTTTTAAACAATTTGAACAACATTTTATGTACAGGGTTCGTTCAAGATTCAAGCACCTTTCAAGTACTTTCAAGGTACCATTAACAAAAAATGTCAAGCCTTTATCATCACATCTAAATTGTTACTATACTAAATGCCAGGAGACAACAAACAAATACGATGACGGGATCGTTGTGATTGTAGATGAAACACCAGATTATGCTGAAAATCAAGCATTTTCAAGAAGTATATTCAAATTCAAGCTGATTCCTAACTATGAAAACATAACGGTTAAAATTAAGCATTTTACAAACATTCAAGACTTTGTACGAACCCTGTATACAAGTATTCATTAGCACACACACACACACACACACACACACACACTTACAGGAGAGCTCTTCTGTTTTGCTGGGCGTCTTCCCGCTGACTGAGCCGCTCCGTCCGTACAGTCCCTTGCTGCCCCTCATGAAGGACCTGGTGTCTCCGGGGCTGTAGCAGGGAAGCATGACGGCTGTGCCTTTATTGCGACCTGGGACCACCTCCAACAGACCCACACAGCCCAGCAGCTGCACCTGTAAGGTACCTGAAAACAGAAGAAAACTAAAATCAGGTACAAGAAACCAAAAGGCCAAAACACAGGACAGATAAATATTTCAAGACTAAAATGTCTGAACACAAAAACAGAAATGTATTTATAAATTGATCTAAAAAGATTATGTTCACTTAAAAAAGCATCTTCTACAAATATCTATAATTGGTTGGACATAAACAGCAATAAGCATCGGTGGCCTGGAAATCAATGAACAGCAATTATACACGATCATATGGGATCCTTGAAAACACATTATAATTCCTATTACATATATATTTAATGGTGACCGTATGAAACATATTCAAGAACATAAGGAATGAAAGAAAATGTCAAGGTAATTAAATGTGTGTATATGGGCAATGACAAGTTCCTCTCCTGTACAGAGTTGTGTGTGAAAAAAGATGAATTGAATCAATCAAAGGGGTAAATGTTTTTCATGTTTCAACACAGGATAACCACACTGCCACAAAAAAGACCCAACATATTCATCCTTTGAGGTTAAAATGATCTGTGTTTACGCTGCAGTGTTTTGTCACTGTGATATACTGGCAGTGTTGTTAATACCAAATGAATGGCTTTGGTACAAAAGCCCATGAATCCCGGATTTCATGCAAAGTCACTGTATGAATAACACGTACCACTGTGTAGATACCATGTCTGTATTATCCATATTATATTATAACCTGGATGTAATAACATTTACAGCAAGACTTGATTTTGAAGTATAATTTAATTAGATTTTTGTTGTTTCATTTCAAATAGGAGAGAAAGCCTCATCGTTCTTCCTGGATTAATACTCAAATCAATGACACTTTTTTTTGTTTCCATGGTGGCAGTGTGTTAATGTGTCAACACCAATGTCTTCAATGGACGCTCTTGTGCTCATCTAAACCATGGACTAAAGCGCTTTACATGTTGCAGTATGAAAAATGAGCATTTGTGCCTATTGTAGATTAGATTAATCTTACATTACATTACATTTAGGCATTTAGCAGACGCTTTTATCCAAAGCGACTTCCAAATAAGAGCTTTACATAAAGTGCATAGAACCATGATTGAAAACAACAAGATGTCTCATCAGACTTATAAGGGCTGGAAATGAATCACAAGTGCTATAAGTAAGTACATCGCTGCCAATGGCAGAATCAAAAAGAGCATTAAATCTAAGAACAGATTATCTTTGTACATTATCAAATACAATTCATTCAAACTAGAAATACCATTCCCCTATAGTATTGTGCAATATGCTTTAGTTTATAGAACCAATGTGTCATAGACGCACAGTCACTTCTCATTGTGTAGTTAAGGACACCATCCACCCAGCACATTCACTCTTTGCCCCTCTCCCCTCAGGCAGGAGGCTGCGGAGCATTTCGGAGCAGAACCGCCAGACTGACAAACGGCTTCGTCTTTCCGGAAGCTGTAAGACTGCTGAACTCTGGTGGGGCTCTAGTTCTCCTGTGACCTGAAATAGGGTCTTGTGCAATATAGGCCATTCGGCCAACTGGAACAAAGATTTTTATTTATTTTTATTGCTGCTAATGCTCTTTTATTGTTTATGTTTATTGTCAATATACTGCCTTTATTGCATTGATAATTTCCTGAGTACCTGATTTCGTGCAATCTCATGTAAAAGTGAGATTGGTATGGCAATAAAAATCCTTGAATCCTTAGGATTTAGGGTTGTGACTGTGCGTCTATGAAGACTTTGCATGGTGTAAGCCCGCATTGCTTTGTTTTGTTTTACGTACCAGTGAGAGGTGACGGCTTGTTGAGGGTGCTGTACTGGTTGTGGAGGTAGGGGGCGCCATGGCGAGCGCTGAAGGCAGGGGAGGAGGCCAGGACTAGCTCTTCTTTGATGACGCTGGCCTTGGGATGATCCTCCGGCAGCTCTGCCAGACGCTGGTCCAGAGAGTCTCTCAGCAGGTCTAAGCGCTGAGACGCCTCGCTCAGACTAGACTGCGCCTACAGAGCATCGACAGAGCAGCTTTATTACACATTTCCATCCACTGGGTGACTACTTGAATTGTTGGATGGACATTAAGGAAACTATAACCTCTCCATCCAATCCATTCCGCCCCTTATATTTTAGCCACATAATAGCTTTGGTGTAACAATGTAAAGAGGCTCTTTATACCAAAATATACTGAAAGTTTTCTATATTTGCTTGTAACACCATTCTTCAGGACCGAAAAAAATGGGGTGTGTGTCTGTGTGAGTAATGTTTTAAATCTGCACAAATAAGAACATTTGTTTAAAAAGCCAGAAATCTCAACACATGATGATGAATGAACCAGTGAAACATTAGTATTGATCATGTGATTTTGCAGCTGCTGTTGTGAAGATGTGACTCAAATGTGACTCTTATGTTAAATGCAGCAATTGAAGCCGCTCTGTGAAATATCCGACTTTGTGGTGCTACATTGCTTTTAGTATCTTCTGTCTATGTTGGACCCATAAAGAGAAAACGTATCACATTCAGACACTTTATGACATCATGATGCCGTAAAAACTGACGCATAAAAGCTGGAAACAGAACAGAACATTATAGGAGTTAACCCGCGTCAGAGACAGCATAATCAAAGTTTTACAAGTGTCCTCACAACTTGTGAGAAAATGTGAGTTTTACTATCACACATTCTTAGGCTGAGTGAGTGAGTGAGTGAGAGAGAGAGAGAGAGAATCCAGTCTAACCTCAGACAGGGCTTTCTTGTCCTGGACCTTGTTGGCCCCCAGGAGCCTGAGCACATTTTTGGACCCCTCAGCAACAGCGTGCTCCACCCTGTAGTGATGCCTCAGCTCCTCGATACGCAGCTCCACCCCACAGAGGTCCTGGTTACCTGCAGCGTTGGGACGGACAAAATACATTGGTGTGCATCGCAGTAGACGACTTTACGCAATGCAACCGAGGCTTTAATGCCACACCTGCACCTTTCGTTCGGTTATTTTCTATAGTTTGACCACGGCAGGTGCACGTTCAGACTGCGTCTATTGTTTTGGCAGCATTGTGTTATAGGGAACTCCCCCTGGCATACAAAGTTAGGTTAATGCCTTAATGCATGTTGTGCATTACACAAGAGTCAGACAAAGAAAACATTAGCACTGCCTGGAGGGAGGTGAGCAGCCCAGTAAACAACTTTATTATTTCCAAATGGCTTTCTCATTCCCATCTTTAAAAGCTACATGTTCCTGTGATACATGTTTGTATTTGAGATTTAAAGTAAATTACATTGGCATGAAGTCACACATTTAAGAGACAGAGAAAACAAATGAGTAATATCTCAAATACTGTAGATTTCATAGGATTCTGTAGTAAAAATCCCTTGTTGCCCACTATGAACTATTTTAAATGTTTCCTGTTACAGCTACCCCTAAAAAGATAGGTGACTGGAATGGAAAAGATATGATGTAATAATAATATTATAGCATTTTTTGCCTTTTTTGTTGCTTGTTATGCTGGAAAAAAGCCACCTATTTGATCATAATGTAATAAAGTTAACAGGTAAAATCCTGCCCGCATTTAAATGGTTTCATTATTAAGACATGCTTAAAGATGCTTAAATAGAAATTATATAAATCACTTCTGACAAATCATGATCATCAACATCATATTTCCAGTTAATAAAACCACTGACACTTGGTTGTTTCACTCCTTAAATTGACAGACTTGGTAACGGTAACAAGATTAAAGCAAAAAAATGTGGTGAAATGCTATCAGTCAAATACTTTTTTCTTTTTTTTTTTAAAACATACTCAAGCTCCCTCACTTAGAAAAACAGACATGGTAGGCCCCCGTGAAGCACAATTACAGCCAAATGGTTGGCTTAATGGCAGAAACAGCCTCTCACTGTGGGTAACAAACACATGGAGCACACGGATATGGGGAGAGGAGAGGCGTGAGATAAGGAAATGGACAATCGGATAAATAGCACTCAAAAAAAGGTGCATTTGACTTTCAAATGCCAGATCAGGTTAGAGGAACAGCACAAGGACACAGAGGAGTGGTTGAAAATGATTTTTATGACTCATGAGCTGTTCAAAACGCTGCATGAGAGACGAGGAAAAAGAAAGGCAAAGAGGGAGGTAGGGGTGGAGATGGATGTGCATGCTTTTATCTCCTAATAAGGTGTTCTGCTGGAGCCCATACCCTGCTAGATGACCCCTCCACCGGGTGTGGTGCCTGGAGACTGTCTGTGTACACTATACACACAACCCCTGTGTGTGTGTGTGTGTGTGTGTGTGTGTGTGTGTGTGGTTTAAAAAGGAGAGAGACAGAATAACCAAGAAAGATCCAGAGACCATCACCAGCACTGAAGAATAATTTGTAAGTGTTCAAGTGAATAAGGTTATTGAGTTGTAATGAGGTTCCCATTACAGGCACTAATCTATAGATAAAGTGTAGAAAAGCCCATCCTCTTTATGTATTTGTATAAGATTTTGAAGAAGTAAACATTATTAAAAGGACTCCACAGATTTAGCATTGCACTCGTATAACACTGTCATACTACGCTTTCTTCTTGCTCGTCACAACCTGGTGCCTACATTACCCACAATGCAGCTTGATCACCGACAGTTCAGTCATTGGTTCAGGTGTGTTATGCTAGAAGCAGCTAATGTAACCTGGAGCCGCTGGCTTTGAGTTTGCTACAGAGGTCTGGTAAGTTCACTTCTCTCTAACTCCACACCAACGCATTTGATCAGATTTCACACAGCTCCAGTTTGCAGAAGTAGTCTGCATGACCTGTAAACAGACCGATGTTTGAAATTGGTCAAGTTCCTCCCTCAATTTAAAATAGTTGCCGCTCAGTCTGGTTGGTCATTAACATTGATAATACTATTTTTATCACATTACAGCAGTGGAAGGAACTTCAGTTTATTAAAAAGCCAGTTTTTCACAGAAGACATAAAGGGATACAGTGAGGCCCCTAAATAATCCTTCCATCCAAATGGCCATCGTCTTCTTTGCCTTAAAAGACTCCCACTTTCTTAATGGGTCATCGGCTGCCCCAGTCTGACATGAGCAGAAAGGAATTGATGGCCCCAAAGGGAATACACCATCTCTAAAGTCTGTTTTTTACTTTCCATCACTCTCCCCTGCTGCATTTAAGCAAACCATCCACCTCTTATAAATTGGCCTGTTTTCCCAGCAGAGGGGCCATAATGGTCCACAGCACTCACTGCCCTGCACAAAACTCATTCACCTGCCCTGAAATGGCATTGATCACTCTGCTACAACAAATAATGACCACACTTGAGGACTTTTTATACATGCAATCACTTGCCCAGACAGTGTTTCTTCTCTTTCTCTCCACACCATAATACCGTTTGTGTTTGTGAGGTTTTTCATCTACTGGTCCTTTTGTTGCATCTGCATCTGTGTGTGAATTTAAATGAATTGTGTTATTGCGCCAGGTGGGCCATTTCACAGGCTTCGTATCATTCGCCCCCCTCCACCCCCCCACACACCCACACAGTCGGTCCACTGTGTATCAATCCTAACTGTCCTCTTCATCTTCCTCCTCACAAAACTAAGGCGGGGAGATGTGAACACAGTGAGCCGGCTCTTTATTGATCCGTTTATGCTGCTGTGTGTCTGCTGTCTGCAGCTGCTGCTGCTCGTGACAAACTAACATCCAGAGAGAAAGAAAGCATGACCGCAGATCAAACGAAGAAAAAAGATCCAGCCAAAAGCATCCTGTCAGTGCCAGCTGACCAACTGTCATAAACCACAGTATAATACTTGAGAGTATCTGTCAACACAGGCAGTGTCTGAAATTAACAGTTTCAATTTCCTCTGACGGGTGAACAAAAAATTATAAGGCTAGAAATAAGTACAGCATGTTTGTCAAAATTATGACAAATTTTTCTGTCGATAATAATAAAAATACTAAACTTTATTTATATGGCACTTTTAGAAAATAAGTCTTTAAAAGTGATTTAAAACTCTTGACTGATTTAAAACTGGCTGTTACCTTGGCTACCTGCATCTGATGCTACTCTGAGATACACTACCGTTCAAAAGTTTGGGGTCACCCAAACAATTTTGTGTTTTCCATGAAAAGTCACACTTATTCACCACCATACGTTGTGAAATGAATAGAAAATAGAGTCAAGACATT
>JAVQJD010088455.1:0-24373 GCA_036023655.1 Nannoperca australis | reverse complement strand
GCTTAGATGAGTGAGTAAATGAATGTGTGAATGAATGACATATACTATGTCAGTGAAAGTGTGTTTGTGTGTGTGTTTGTGTGTGTGTGTGTGTGTGTGTGTGTGTGTGTGTGTGTGTGTGCGTGCGTGCGAGTGTGTGTGTGTGCGCATGCGTGCTTGTATATGTGTGTAAGTAAGCTTCATCATTCGGGCTTTTACACATCGCGATCAGATACAGAAATACCTCATAAACTTTGAGTTGAGAGCGTCTGATGATCTCATTTTATTTTGATGAACATTAACTACATGAACAATGCCTTATCTTGGATTGAATGTAATGGCATTTATCTGTGAAAGAGATGGCTTTACTCATTCAAAGTTTCACTCGGAATAGAGGCAGCTTCAAACCAACAAACTCACACCCGCCAACCATCAATCCTACCAAGGTGATGTTGGACCAATGTCTGACTACTGGGAAGGGTTTACAAAGGGCCTAGGGTATCGACACATGGCATCTAGAAAAAAAAAACACTTCAGACTTGTCATTGTATTGTGATCACATATTTCTGTTGTGACTATGTAGCGAGCTATCCAAGGTTTCCTTCTGCTGGAGTTGGACTGTATGAGACCAAGCCAGACCTAGCAGTGCGACTGTATATAACATTGGTGTTGACTGTATTTAATAATGTTCATGACTGTTATCTTCTTCTATAATATTCTATACTATGGGTAACTGTTTTGTGGCTTCACTGGCCTGCTGCGTGGGGCTGGCTAACGTTTGGCTAACGTTGAAGAAACATTCAGATGGACTACGTGCACTGCGTCTATATGCACTTTGATTTATCAGGGAAATTTTATTAATGTTTTGTAAATGTTTCATATGACACTTAATGTGCCATTCCAGTTTTTACATCATCATGGAAATTATGTGTTTTATTTAAACAGCAAATATAATTTGTGTACTTCATGTTTTTTTTCCAATCGATAAACAGATTGACTGGTTTATTTCCAAGTAATGAAGTGTTTTACCAAAGTGACTGTGAACTTGTAACTTTCGATACAGTTGAATTATTTTTCTTAAGAAAAGAATATATCTAAATATTGAGCAGGGTGGTGTACATCTTATTGTTTCAGTTACTGTCAATCTCAACAGCAAAGTTGTATCAATAAAAATGTTTTAAAAAGTGTGATCTTTCTCTCACCAGGAATGTTCACTGGCTAGATTATTTGCCAAATATTGCCAGGAGAACCCGGTTATTTTTACTGGCATAGTACAAAAAGGATCCAAATAGTCTTTTCAGGTTAAATTAAAGAAATGCGAGAAAGAACTTTGCGTAGCTAACTTTGCAATTAATCCACTGTTCACACGCGTGTCAAACCGTGGGGGAGGGGTATCCGTACGGATGACGGATCCGTTGCACGACTAGGTACAAGTCAACCGGTGCAGGATTCAAATGTAACAACTGAAAACTGACACACAACCACCTGCATGAGGAAGAGGAAGTCAAAGTTAGATATCAGATGTTTTAGACGAAGAGTTCAGACTTTAAAACACAACACAAGGCGACCCTTCTTTTTCCATTTCAGTTGCTCTGGACTAATCTCATGACTGCTCTTGATGTTTGGGTTTTTTTCCTCTTCCTTTCTGCATCTTCTGCCAATTTGCTTTACTACTGTACTCTGCATGGTGTGGAGCAACACACACACTCACTCACACACACACATATGTATGCACGTACTTTATGTAAAAACAAACATGCATACAAAGACATATCCCAGCAGTCGGACATACACACACACACACACACTCACACCTCTTCACAGTCTCTACCCCGGCTGCACCCAGTCTCAGCTTTCTGTTCTCTCCTTCACAGGTCAGCGTTGTCATGGAGACCGCTCAGTGTTATGTCGTATGGAGGTGCTGAAGCTCTACTGCTCTCTACCGGACTTCCAGCGTATGTGCTGCAAGTCCTGCAGCAGTGTCACTGTCACAGAGCCTCTACCCAACTCCACCTCCAGATCCACCCCCATCCCCTCCATCTGGCCCAGTGTTACAGCTCCACCACCCACCCACACCCTAAGCTCTGGCTTCACCACCATCCAACCCACCAAAGCTGTTACCACCATTTCAGCTTCTACCATCAATCCCTGGACCATCACTCATCCTCCTTTCTCTGCCACTGCAGTTCTTTATTCCACCCCTTCCCCATTAAGTCCTACACAAATGATTAGCACACATCTTCCAGCTGCCACCACAGCTCCTGTCTTCCCCACTACCTTTTCCATGGCAACCACCTCAGTTATTACAACTTCTCCCAGTGTTACTGCTCATCCCCTGCCTCTGCCTACCCCAGACATAGATGAGAGCTCAGATCCACAGTTACAGAGCATTACAAATAGTCCAACATCTGGTACGATAACTACCACATACATTTCAGCAACGACCAGTCCAACTATGATGAATCCAACAGAAAGCACTATAAAAACAGACACCCCAATTAAATCCAAGCCCAAAAAGAATATTCCACCAAAGAAAAACCCCAAAAGGGTGATTCTACCAAAGATCAGTCCAAAAAAGAATACTGCTCTAAAAAATACTACAAGAAAAGATGTTCCACCAAAGATCAATCCCAAAAAGAAAACAAATGCTACTCCGAAAAAGAATATTCCAGGGGACAGAAATCCCCCCCCAAAAGAGCCAGAAAAAACAACTCCCAAAAAGAATATTCACAAAAAATATACAACACAAAACACAACTCTCGCCAACACTACTCCTAAAAAGACTACTCCGGCAAACACAACTCTCGCCAACACTACTCCTAAAAAGACTACTCCTAAAAACACGACTCCTAAAAAGACTACTCCAGACAACACTACTCCTAAAAAGACTACTCTGAAGACTACTCCGGCAAACACTACTCCCAAAAAGACTACTCCTAAAAAGACTACTCCTAAAAACACGACTCCTAAGAAGACTACTCCGGCAAACACTACTCCCAAAAAGACTCTGCCTATAAAGACCACTCATAAAAGTCCAGTGAAGACTACTCCCGAGAAAAAAAACAAAAAGATAATTCAGCCAAAGACAAAAGTTACAAAGCAAACTCAAACAAAGACAAATCCCCAAAAGAACCCAAACCCAAGGCCCAAAAATGCCACGAACTCTCAGGCCAAGGTTAATCAGCATAAGGCCATGGTGAAAAAGAATAATCCAAAAAACAAAACATTTAAAACAACGTCCTCATATTATACTACAGTTCCCACTCCACATACAAGTCCAGAACAACTGAGAGAGTACCTTTCTTCCACAATCTCATCCAGCACTCGTGTATATTTGACAGCTGCAGGCTTGCCTTTGCCTGAGTCCAGAATCATTGTCACATACATCAATAAAAACACAGCAGCTACAGATAAAACTCCACCGTCGTATCACGATGTTTTAGCCACAACACACAGCACTTTTGATGATGTCATAACACCGACTGGAATTTATTTTGAAGATGTCAACATACCTAGTGGAACCATGCCGTATGGTGACGTCACAATGACCAGCAGCGGTGACGTCACTGTAACCAGTGGGACCATTCTCAGTGGTGATGACATCACAGTGCCCTACGGCAACGTGGGAGTGATCGGTGGCACGATGGTGCTAGATGACGTCCTCACCATGATCCCAACCATAAACAGCGAGGATATGACAGACCTCGCTTCCTCACCCTGGCTGGACCTGTCTGAGTACATCCCTGTGAGCATCACTGTTCCCACAACGACCTCAGACCCCACCACAGACTCACTTCTCACCACCATCACACCAACAACAGACAAACCAGCCATCACAACCATCTCCACCTCTACTGTGAGACCTCAGCAAAGACCGGAGGAGAACAGTGAGAACAACTCCATTGATGTAATATACAACCGGATCATTGGCGTGGACAACGACGTCTCCCAGAACAATCTGATCCCAAAGCGCCGGGTCAACCTCAGAGAGAGAACCAGGAACAAGCGCATTCAGGAGCTTCTGGAGGAGAAGCGGAACTTCCTCCTCAGGATGAAGAGAGGCCACGCAGCATGATAGACCAAACCTTCTCATTTCTGTTATAGGGATGAAAGTTGTCTTTACAGACTTACGAAAGCCCTGTTTGAACCCCTCCGAACTGCCATGATGCTTTCTATCAGGCCTTTCCACAAAAAAACTCTTTGCCAGATCACTATCACGACAATCAGGACTGTTGCAGACAGAGAATATTATGGCCAAATGTTTGAACAGTTGCTTTGAATAAAGAAAAATCCTTTAGAATACAGACTGTTGCAGATTTGAATCAAATTGCCTCACTTGTGTAAACACAATTATGAGAAACAGAAGAGATGAAAAGTGTACATTCAGTTTGACCAGCCCTTTACAAAGTAAAGCTTTTATCCCACCCCCTAAATCACCCACAGTCTTGTTTGAGGATTCAATTATGATATAGATAAGGTGTAAAGTTGTTTGTAAAATGGTATTATCCCTACTGGCACTTACGGAGCAACAAAATATACAACCTAGAATCCAAATCTCCATCTCCATGTTATGTTACAGCCCAGGACTGCAGCTCATTTCCCGACAAATAGATATTAATACCTCTCAGCTGTTCATAAGAGCTACTGTAGGTAGATGAAAAGGTTTCCTTGTTAAGTGGCCAGAACCCGAATACCCTATACACACAGCAAATTTGAGCTTTTGACGGCCTGAAAGCAATATGGTAATGTTGTTCTATCAGAAAGTCTTAGTTTCCTTTTGGTTTATTTGCATTGTGAACGTTTACACTGCTTGTATTGTGTTGGCGTTTTCCAAAGCATACGTCTGTCTGACTGCACGGGGTTAATCACCTCTCAGGAAGTTCAAATACAAGTATGGAAGACTGGCGAAGGGCATTGTCAAAGACTTGGTGCTTTCTGAATTTTGATGATATATTTTGATATCTCATTAAGCTAGGTGGACAACATAACTGAGGAGAAAAAAATATTTGTGTTTTTCTACTTTTTGTATGGTCAAGTATGGTGCTTTTTTTTATTAGTGTTGGTAAAAGCAATCTCCCTCATGCATTCATTTATGTACAAAAATACAATGATAAAGTAAACAAGGCTGTTTGTATGAACTATATCCAAATAGAAGCTTTGAGGGCTAGTTCGTTTTCTTCTGTTATATTCTTGGTACATCTCTACACTTGCAGCAGCGGCTAAAGCACCTACAGATCTCTCTGTACAATATCTGTACATATGAAAAAGAACTTAATGTTTAATATTTATTAAAGTTTAAGTGCCTGTGGTATTTTGCAAACTATCGTTGTTGTGTGAATTGTATCAGTGACTACCATCATGCCGCCCTTCTTTATCTTTTTGGCTGCAACCAGTAGCTGTTGTGTCGCTAAGTAACAGCTGCTGTGAGCCTCACTGCTGCGTCAGCTTTAGGTCTACTCAGTGAGATAAGACTTAACGACTTCTAAATCAGTTTGAGTCAGCTTATATTCAACTTATCAATAGCATGCTTACAAGCTGTTCTTTGATCTGTTTTTAACTTCCAATTGCACAGTGATGCAATATCTGACACATAGGGGGTGGCATAGCACTTGTATACATGTTCACTTTTTTCATGTTTTGTGTTTGTGTAAACTTCAAACCAGCCTTTTTTATGCCTTGACAGAATAAGAAAATCAGGTTCTTATATAATATCAAGTTACGTTATATCTAAAGTATGTGATCACTGATTACTAAAATGGAGTACTAAAATACTCATCCGTGGGATTCAAAATTTAGGCCAGGAAATTACTTTATTTTTTATGGGGAACTTTTCTACAAAAGCTTAAAACAATAGTGAAAATCTTTCACATTGAGGTCTGGATATAGTTTTTTAAAAAGCATGTTGCTATTGATTTTTTTAAATGTTATTTTTCTTCAGTTTGAGCACTTACTAATTCTACTCACCTCTGTTGTATTGGGATGGCAGATAACCAAAATCTTTGTGAATGAAACACAACCTGCATGGCTGGATATCCTTGGGGTAAGTGGGGAAATTAGTTTTGTGGTGATTTGGGTGGGATGAGCCCCAGAACAGCCGCACTTCTATGTGCAGAAATTAGCTGTAAATACGTTGAATGTGACTACCAGTGGCAAGTGAAATACCATTACATTGCACTCACTTTCACTGCTCCAAGGTCTAGTTATAATCACCGATTCATTTTGTAAATAAATGTTGAGTCACTCCATTTAAGCTTCAAACTTCAAACATTCCACTCCAATCTCATTGACATTAAATTAGATATTATTGTAATTATGAATTGCTTCATTACATAACATACAACGCAAAGAGAGAAAAACAAACGTGAGGAAGAGCTTTTATTTTTAAATGTGCAAGAGTGGAAATTGCCCCTTAATTGTTTACATCTTTCATAAATCAGTTGTTGTTTTTTGGGTTTTGTCTTCTTATCCCTTTAGGTTGTTTTCAACTTGCTGGCTACAATTGGCCTCTGTAAAGTGCCAGTAACACTGTTGTTACGATCATTATATGTTGCACTGTGTCAACATGACACATGGATTACTCATAAATTCTTGTCAGGAACACTGTGCAGCAAATCAGGACTGCATGGTCAATAATGCTATCTGTCTGATTACTTTTTTTTCCCATTGGGAGAAACAGTGTAGTGTACAAATGCAAAGTGCAAATAATACTGGGAAAGAAATGACCAAGGTCTAACATTTGCATCCTCGAAAGTTCAGTTGATACTTCTCTGTGGTTTGGTAGGGGTTTATAATCAATCAGTGCAGTTTTGTTGCGATGGATTGCTCAGTGTTGAAAGTCTTGATCAAATTAAATTAATGACAAAAATTAAACACCACAAGAATTATAACTTTAGATGTAATGCAATGTGATTATATTTACTGTAACTGCATTATTCTGTATTAATTTTGTCTGCCCACTGTGAATTATTTTTTTCCACAATCCATCTTGGAAGAGGTCGTCATCTTTCAGAGAAAGCGCCCCTCTCTGCCATTCAGAGGATGACTATATGACAATTTCTCAGAATCCCTCTGGCAGCTGGAAGCTCAGGGATAAAAATCAATAACCATGCTCAACAATCCTGGCCTTTTCATTTGTCCATGCTTCAACTCGGTGTCCAGCTCTCTCTACCCACACTGAAGCTTTTATCAGCCGTAAAACATAAGCATCCTCCTGAAACTCAAAATGATCACTGTTGTCAGCTTGGATTAAAGATTGAGTTGGCAGCCACAGAAAAGCAGGCCTTTTTCACACAACACATTTTGACTGAATTAATACAACTAACAAAGGTAGAATTGCCCTTAGATGCTTCATTTTCAGGACTCTGGTTTTGTTCGTGCTGTCGCATTATTGTTATCAGTAATACAGTGCCTTTCCTGATTTGACCAGTAAAAATGTCTGTTTGTATAAAGTCAGTGAAGAAGACTGTTGTATGAATGTATTTAATAATAATATATATACTGTGTGTGTGGGGGGGGGGTTGTTCATGTTTCTGCCGGGTCCCGTTTGTAAAAACTATGTCGGGGCAGGACCTTACACATGCATACAAATATACATACATTCATACTCACACAATATATACAATGTGTGTGTCATGAAAAAAAAACATAGAGCTATGGTATAATTGCTGGAGAACTAACACAGATACAAACACAAAAAATACACAAAAGTTGAAGAATGTTATAATTTTTAAGTAAAATATCAATGCTTGGCCTATGCTTATCTAATACAATTGATAATTCTTAATTCTTGATAATTCTTATGGTTCATTTTAATGAGCTATTCTATTAGCAGTGGCAATTTGTCTGTCTTTCTACACACGTCTTGAAAACATCAGTGTCAGCAGACTCTGCGTTGCTGTTCAGCAAAGAGACGTCGAAAAGCTACTCGACCCATTAGTAATGTCTTTAATATGCATGCTGATGAGACAGCTATTTTCCTGTAAACACACACACCGATCCACAAATACAAATGGCAGCATGACTTGCGTTCAATCCTGCGTTTGCCCTTTTCTTCATAAACTTGCATCCTGCCATTTTATTTAGAACTGAAGCCTGGTTGATGTTGTGCCTGGTGTCTTTTGTCGGCAGATTGCACGTTGATGAATGCAGTCAGTCTGGTGCCCGAGAGACTGTCAAGTATTAAAACTGAATAATGCCACGTGTCGGGTTGTGCATGTGCAAGTTTGTGTCTGTGGGTGCATGTGTGCGTGTGAGTCTCTGAGGCAAATTTTGTTTCCTGTGACTATTCCATTAGAGACCCATAAAAAGGGAGGAATCTTTTTATAGGTTGGATGCAATGAAGACATGACTCATCAGAGGTCAGGCTGCCCCCAACAGACACACACGCACGCAAACACTCCATGAGACTGAAAGCCCCCCCCACACACACACACTCACACACACACAGGGGCAGCTTGTTAAAGGGTCTGAAGCAGGATGTCTCTGTGTATAAATCCTCTGGTGAACAGTCTTGTGATCCTAGGCCACATATAGACCATTTTAAATATTGATGATGAATGTGTCACATCCGAAATATACTGAAATACACGTCTGTTACATGTCCTGAATGAAGCGCTGGGCCTGTTGCAACACATTTATTTATTGGGGTAAATATTTAACATGTGCTAATCATCTCTTTGAACTCCCCGTATGCCTGAGCTCAAGAGTCTTGTTTTACACATACACTCAATGGAATCCACTTATTTCAGCCATCTAGTATGCCATGTCACCACCATTTACCTGTTTTAAGCTGCACTTCTAACAACTTCTAAGCAACTTAAAATATCAATAAACATATTTTAAACTACAAGAATGTCTCTCGTGCTGTTAGTTAATTCAAACCATTACATTTCACATTTTACAGGATGACCGGTAACCAGTCCAACTAGCACTGTTACCACTTACAAGTACAAGTATGGCTTACAAGTATGACTTGACTCGTATTCTAGCAATAGTCCTAGTTTTAAACCTTTTGAACATAAATAACCTCTTCCAAACACAGTAAGATGTATCTGATAAAAACACGGTGGTGAGTATAAACATCTCACGGACTTTACTGAATCAAAATAGCTGTTAGCACTAACCATTTATACTCATTTTACTGTGCATTACTTATGCTAATCACTAATGCTAATCACTAGCGCAACGTTATTTCAGCACAAACGCACATCCCGACCCCGCATGTACATTCAAATTCCCATTGTACTTTTCCATGACACTTTCAGGTTTACTGTGTTTTGACACCATAGCAGTCCTTACTTGTGTAAACATTTAACACAATAGTCAGTAGTGCTAATTATTTCTTCGTAACACTAGCTCTCTCTCTATCTGAACTTTCCTGAATGCCGCGAAAGTGATGCGTACGTACTGCCAGCTAAATTTAGAGCGCCCTCTGCTGCCTCTGGGCCACATCTACATTTTTTGTTCTATCGATCTTTATACTTGACCTTTTTTCAACCTGCTATAGAAATGTCCCATAACTGCTGTTTGTGTCTTTTTTCCCCACTAAACTAACTTATATTTAAAAGACTCTTTCCTTTCTTTCCTGAAATTTGATCAAGGATAGCTTCATAAACATCATAACAAAATACTGTTTGTTAAATCATCACAAATTCCAATGTTCTGCCAAAAAAAATGAAAATGGTCAGAGATCATATGTGTGAAATGAACCTCAATTATTACAAAGAGTATTCCCTTGTTTACAAACCCATGATTAAATAAACACAGTGGTCAGTTGCCTGAATCTCATAAAAAAATATCACATGGACTCAAAAAAACTTTGGGTTTCAGAGAAACAAGCTTTTCAAAGAAAAGGAAATCAATTCAGTTTTAAACAGTTGGCTAATTAAATTTTGTGGGGGGGGGGAATAAGAAAGCATTGCCTCCTACCAACCATCCACTGCCACTTGTATAGTAACCTTGACCTTAAGGAAGCCCACATAATAAAGAACTGTGTGAAAGATCAAACTGGGTCAAAGTGTTTTGTATGTGCAATTAATGATAGAGGGAGACTGATGACTCAAGTGACTCATGATGTACTGTAAATGACGCCTCAGGTGAAAGGCTCCAAGTTGTCCTGTGACCTCATCTATGTGTTGTGCTCTCTCTCTCTCCCACACACACACACACACACACATACACACAAGAAAGCAAGTGCGAATCTCCGCTTAAGATTTTATGCACTTTACACAGTTAAGGTTAAACATGTTTACAACAGTGGCACAATATGTAGATTTGTTGTAACAAAGCATCATTTATTTTGGTAGATTTATGTAAATTACAGAGGGTGTGTTCACTTACAGTCAGTCATTTTTAGAAATAGCATGTCTTAAAAATATAAAAAAAAAAAAAAAAACATTTCTTTTCCCTCCCAATTTTTCTGTTTTAGTTTTTCCCTCTGTCTCCTCTCTCTCTCTCTCTCTCTCTCTCTCTCTCATCACCCCTCTTTCTCTATCCATTTCTTAGTCCTCTCTCTTTCTCTGCCTCTGTTTTTCTCCCTCCATCAATACACTCGGCCAATGACGGAGCTGGGGCTGAGGAAATGGATGGCGTGTCTATTTTTAGAACCAGGGAAGGAGGGCAAATCAAGAGTAAGCTCGGCAGAGAGAGGGAGAATGAGGGAGGGGTGTGAGGAGAAGATAAATCTGCATTCTACCACTGCTGGACAGAGAAGCAGTATCCCTGGCTGGAGACACAACATCAGACATTAAAAACATTTTACTCGGCTGCAAAATAAAGGCTGCAGGCTCATATTTGAGATTGCAAGAGCGGAGAAAAGAAGAAAAGATCAGCTGGATTCGACAAAGACAGAGGTGAGCGAAAAAGAAAATTGTGCAGTAAAACCTTTAATTATGCCTGGAAATGCGTGGGGTGAAAATACACAGGGTGCTTATTCTGTGCTTAAGCCCAGAGCTGCTGCTGTGGAACCATTTTTAGCTGCTGTATACCGAAGGTGTGGTCTAAATTTAGCAATGGTTACACCTTGGAAGAAACTGGGAGAGGCTGGCATTTCTATTTTTGGCATGGAGGTCGAGACAAAAATATATTGTGAGGCTGCACAGGGTTATAACAATATGGGGTTACATAACAAAATTTAAGATGACATGGCATTCAAAATAGTCATCTAAACGTATGTTGCCTCTTGTTCCTCCTTGCTGGGGTTGTTTGTGTTTTGTGCTGTTTACACTGCCACTCCAAAGTAAGCAGGGCACAGTGTCTGAAATGAGGAAGAAGAGGAGAGTCAGGAGGAGGAGAGGAAGGTTTATATGTGAATTAAATTTCATCAATGTGGCCAGGCGGGAAAACAATTAGATGGTTGTGTACTGAAACACTACAGAATACTAGTTACAGTTCTTTATCATGTGAACAGTGTCCTGATGTAACAGCAAAATGATGTCATTGGAAAAACACATTCGTCACATTCGCTTGCATAAAGGACTCTTGAAAACTCTGCAATTGGATACACAATACAGAGCATGAATATGTGGTTACATAGCATTTTAACACATGCCGCTGAATCAAATAATGTTTTCTTGGATAGATAGCGCACAGATGTGGTGATATAAACTGTTATAATAAAGCAGAACCTGGCAGCCAGAGCCTTTATTACACCTGGTTAAATCACATGATTATTTCAATTTGAGCCTTATTCCTGTCATCCAGTCATTGTCCACTGGTCCAGTTACTTTGTTCAAATCTGATTTTGCAAGAAAAAAACTCAAACGATTCAGTGAATTTACTGTAAAACTAATACCAAATCAATAGAAAATGACTTATGTACTGTACATTACTCTGCCTGTATGTTCCCAAACATCTCACAGATGTTGTTTTGGCTCTAAACATGACCTCTTTCCTCATTGTCTTTCTCAGCTATGCGGCCGCGGTCCAGACTGCTGTCCAAAAGACTCCTGCCCACAATCAGAGAGGGCACAGAGGAGACGCTGAGGGATTTGAACGGGGCCCACGCGCTCCACATCACTGGCCAGGCTGTCTCCTCAGAGGACTACCTCCTCTCCATCTGCCACCTCGCCCACCCCACCTTCCCCTCCAGGGATGTTTCACCTTACAACATCCACACACGGCAGCTGGACTCTGTGCACCAGAGGCTGCGGCTGTCACGGCTGGGTGGGGCTAAATCAACCAACTTTGAATGCAATCCCACAGGGGAGGCACATGCCATCGATATGCAGCAGGGAGAGGGGAAAGAACTGAACGGAGAGCTGATGTTTGGTAACTCTGACCCTCTGGAGTATCTTTATGGACACCAGAACAACCTCTCAGGAGGTTTAAGGAGGGCATTTGTTGAGGGAGGGTTACTAAGGCAACATGGGAGTGTATGGGAGGGCCAGGCTCGCTCCAGGGCTCACAGCATCCCCCATCCTTCAAATCCAGAACTCCCATGCCAGCGCAACAGCAGCTGCCCTGAGTTACACACCAGCACTAACACTTCCACACCAAACCTCTCCCCAAAGTACAGCTTATACAGGTCGGAGGCTAGGAGAGGGATCCCAGCCGACAGAGGAGCAGAGGGAGAGAGACAGAATCCAACCATCAAACAATCCCTCATGTCCCTGTGGATCTCTGACTGCAGGTCGGCGTGGAGGGAGGGACGTGTACGAGCCTGCATGTTGCCCGCCATTGCTGAGATATAGGGTGCAAATGGACATACACTGTGACAGAAAACTGTGACATTTCTCAATAAAGTATCCTAATCTTTTTCTGTTCGTGCATGAGACATTGACGTTAGGAGACGTGTAGATGTGTATTTTGCATATATATATGGGATATGATTAAATACACAGAGGCATGTCAATTCTGTCATGTCTATCTGTAATGTTACATGCCAGTAATTCATATTACAACCTACCTATGCTTGATGTATGCTGGTGATCATACAAAATCATAAAAAACAAGAACAAACCTGCAAAATCTAAATCTTTTTTACCTTCCTAAGTGTTTTGTGAACTAAATATGAATAAATACACAAATCTTTTGATACTCTCAACCAAACTGTCTGATGAGCGTTCCTCCTCGTGCCATAACCTGTGTTTTCTTGCATGTGTGAATCCTTCCAATAATGAACTCCACTCTCGGCTCTGCTGGTGCCAGGCGCCGGAGTTTCTATGGTAACTGTCGTGGGATCCAGCTCTGAGCACAGATGGCACAGCTGAACCTACACATGCAAGACGCAGGTCATTTGTTGCTTTAGTGGTGCGACTGCATCGCCTGCATGTCACAATCAAAAGCAGGGAAATGGCAGGTGGAATAATGATCTGACTAGTGAAGTTACTGATTTGAATTCATTTTTATATAAGAAGATTCACTGGGGCAGGAGATTCTGTTTACTTGTCAGCTATGGTTAATGAGAATTGTTTCCATCTGAGTAAAAATGAGTCCAAACTTTTGACTGGAACTGTAGGTTTAGACGGCAAACACACTTCAACAACACAAAACAACCCTTTTGGATGTAGTTTTAAATCTTAAACACTAGAAGGCAGACTTATGTCATTCACTACTACATTTACTACGTCACACATTTTATAACCTCAAATATCCTATAAGCCATGGAGGGCCTTCATCATAGGTCATAGTTTACCCAAATACCAAAAAGAAAAACAAAAAACACATACCTGCAGGTATCGAGCCATGCAATTAGGCTTAATTTGGTTATTATATTATATTTGACCAGGTTTTGATATATATGCCACTGAGATGTGTGCCCCTCCATACAATGATGGTTAATCAAATTGTGTTGGTGCTCATTAAAACGTGCAATGTGTTCCACCATAAACAACGTCCATGCTTCATACAGAGTGAACTGTTTTAATTGGACGTACTTTCTACGGTCCCTTTGAAAACGGTTGACAGCATATTCTGAGAATTTTACAGAGCAACAGGGACACCATGTCTGGAAAGTGAGGCTCTTGTTGTTGTTGTTGCTGTTTCAAATATACATTATCAATTATATGAGCACCATAAACGATTTCTCATTTATTTCCATTGTATTGTGGTGAAGGCAGAAATCTCTTTTTGGATGAGAAAACAAAAAGGGTAATTTTATATCTGTGACCCAAACTGTCTTGTAACTGTCTTTTAAACTTTCACCACAGTTAACAGACAATCTTCCTGGTTCATTTTGGGTACTCGCCTTTGGTTTTACCACCAAACACGTGGCTGAATTGTTGGCTTGTGCCTGATTGTCAATGTATATATGTGTTTCCTGGGGTGATGCTCCCAGGTGTCATTTTCTTTGGTGAGTACAATGTTATCATAACTAATAGTGTTGACGGGCCAATACTACCAACACAGTTGTTGTAATAAACCAGGATTACTATTTAAAACATCTATTAAGAAGCTTATTAGTGAACACTGGACATGGGCATAAAGTTGAAGAAATATCGAAATCAAAGAAGGAAACATAAACGTTGATCGTTCCAGCAAGGGAAAACCACCTTCACTGTCACAGGAAAGTAGTTTTTTAGTGGCTGGAAACTCTTGAAGACTCTCACGTGGTCATATCGACTCTCCGCTTTCTTTTTACACTTTCTTCCCCACACAAAATGAAAGGCGAGGCCTATTGTTACCAGCCTGTGCAATGGCGTAAGTATAAAAACGTTTTAGTTTGGTTCGTTTAGTTTCAATATTGTTACTGCTCTGGTTTTGAGGCAAAAAACCAAACCCTATTTAATGGCACGTATTTGTAAAACTTCATTCTTATCTTTAGCCATAATGTATTTGAAAACAACATAAAACTGAATAATAATGGGACTTTTAAAAAATAAGGAATTATCTTAACCATGCTGTGGAGGGAACCGACCACGCTCAGGAACCACACAAAGGGACAGGCTAAAAAAATCAATAGAAACTAATGTGTACCCTTTTGAACTTTACCATAAACTCAGCAACATGCATGAGGAAATGGCTTGCTTACAATGAGAGTTGTTTCCAAGAAACTGCACAAATTCAGAGAAGCCTCTATGTTACCTTTCCTAAAAAACTTAAAAAAATAATGCTGCAACCACATTGACCAATCAGGATATATACGCTTTATACGCTTTCATTTATATTATTGTATTTAAGTAGAATTTTGAGGTACTTGTACTAGTATTTCCATTTTATGCTACTTTAAACTAAATTTCAGACAAATAATGTACTTTTACTAAATTACATTTATTAAGCATAAATAGGTGTTAGTTACTTTTCAAAATCCAAAGAGTGATTTCCTCTCTAAATGTCTCAGATGGTTTCATTAAAAGACCTGTATGATGCACAAAAGAGCACAAAAAGGTAAAATTATCCAACATTTCACAAAAAGCTAAGATTAGAGAAAAATCCAAAAATACACATTTGTGTATAGCACAACTTCTTCTTTACAACCATTAATCATGATCATGATGCCTCATTAATATTGTGAACATTGGACTAAACTATCTAAGTGCATTTAAAGTAGTTAAACTTATCTTTTGAGCAATGCAGTAAAAAGCTAATTAGGAATTGATGCATAAGTATTATGCAATCCAATTATGCAATAATATGTCACAGAGAGGGGTCATGTTCCTCTTTTTGTATTTAATACTTCTGTACTTTAAATTAAGTGCTTTGACATTGTTGTATTGGTACTGTTACCAAAGTAAAGGATCTGATGACCACTGATTTTGTGTATGTTTTTGTGAATGTTGTCTCACACTATTTACTTTATGCCGTATTGTATTTCATCACAGCTATTTTTGCTGATTGTAGAACTCACTTTTTAAATAAAATGAGAAGTGCTACCATACAAAGCTGTATTGGTGAAGTCTGCAGAGGAAGAGACTCTGCTGACTTTGAGTTCCTGTCGATTCATTCCTACACACACACTTTGTGGTATTGGCTTATGGTGAAGAGCTGCACTGCTTCACAAAAGGGAAACATGAAATATTAAAGTTAGTTGGTAATCCCCCCCCTCGCACGCCCAAACCCACAATCACCCCCGTCACAACAAATAGGGCATCTACAGAAAACAACTATTTTCCATAGACCATGCTGGTCATATACTACATACCTTCGGTTCCTGCACCAGTCAGAGTGTGTGAAGGAACAAGCTGTACTTTACTGATATGCGTGGTGCGCTCTCCTCTGCCCAATAAGTAAAAACCCATGAAATATTAACCGAAAGGAAATATAAAATATTAAAGGTTGCTAAGTGCAGTCTGTCTGTCAGAATGAAAATGGAGTACATCACAGGTGGCATCGATGTACTACTGCAAACCCCCTTGTGATGACAAAAACCCTCTGATAAGTCAACCAGAGCTCTTAATATGACTCACCTTTTTGTGAGTTCATAGGATTGAATTTGTGTTATAAGCTCGCTTTTGTGACAGTAGTTTTAGAGAAGCCACTCTTGCTGACCACCTGACGTCTGTTGTTTAGTCAGGTACCATGTGCAGAAATAGACAAAAGTCCCTTTCACTTGCCTTTACTGTCAGGGAAGACCCCTTTGTCTCAAATAAATTAACACCACTTTATTTTCTACATAAGTCAATAAACTTAGTCTTCAAGGGTTAAGTAATGTGTTTGGTTGAAAATCAAGCAAAAATATGGGTTTACTATGAACCAATTTTCAAAATGCTCCCACTTACTCTCAAACCCCTTTAAAAACCCACTGGATTGTTTTAAAAATGCACTGACACCTGCTTAAATGGGCACTTCCCCCCGATAAGAACCTAACGTATTCTCACATTTACCCAGTGCAGATGGTTTTGATTTTACTTGCCCAGGTTTTGAGATATTAATCTCTGACAAGTCATGCGTTCACCACAGAAGAGATATGTATCTCAAAATCTGGGCAAGTAAAACCAAAACATTTGCATGGCTAAAAACCAATACAGGGTTGTATTCATTTATTCATTTTTTTTGTTTTGTAGATCAACCTTGAAAAACTGCTTTAATCTGTTTAATGTGGCAATATAGCACTCAGCTTCCTTTGCCTTTAGGGTCCTTTATCATTCTTTTTAATGGTCATGTGTTCCCCAATACCTGCCATTACAAATGGTACAGCACATTACAGAAAAGTAGGATTGTCAGAACAAGTGTTTTTTTGAAACTGCAACCTACTTTTGTTTCGTGCCTCTGGCCTCAATATAAAAGAAAGGAGAAGGATATCAAAAATAGAGAAGGAAAATAAAGTTGGGATTTCATTTTCTATAAAAAAGTGAAAGAGGACATAAACCTGAAACTAAGATTGAGACTATGCTTTATGCTGAAACTAAGCATTTCCTTTCAAGCCTATGACCTTAGCAGAGCATACCATATGAGCTCTAACTGGTGGTGCTGTTAATGTCTAACAACTACAGAATATATAGAGCAAGTGAAGATCAGAATCAATCAAATCATGCTGATATTATTGATTTGTTCACACCACAAAGGTCATGACAGTGTAACTACCACGCAACAGTGGAAAGAAATTAAATCATACTTGCCTTCATTTTTTTCCGAGCACTCACACATTTGACTTGAAGCTATGAATGCAAAAGGTGTTAACCACTGATGCACACGAAATACAGAAAGAACCTGATGTTGCAAAAGATCACCAGCCCACACTTTGTGTCTAAGTCTAGTCTAAGTCAAATTATTTGGCCATTTCTTTTATATTTTACTTAAATTTCCTGATTGTGGGATATAACAATATGCCAAAATAAAAATACTGAATATGTCGCCCAAGCTAAGACACAGCTGAATTAAATATGCACCTTGGTGACAATAAAATACCATAATAACAAAATATATTTTTTTAGATTAGTTAAGTATGTGAACCTCATGTACTTATATGCACTTCTCAGCACTGTACTTATATGACATGATATTTGTGTTAACGTTATACTGCAAATAGGTTGAAATGGGAACACACAGGTGACCCAAATTCCATTATTAACTTTACATTACATTTAGGCATTTAGCAGACTGTTTTTCATAAAAGAAATGCACATGGCCCATTTCTTTGGATCTTTGTTTAGTATGGTATAAAAACAAATAGAATATGCAAAATGTCCAAAAAGATATGTTCATATAGTTCATATGACAATTTACACAAACAGTGTACGTTTTAAGTAAAGTTTAATTGTACATGCAGGTATACAGTTCCAACAAGTTACTGTTTGAATATCTTTATTCTAATAAATAATATTTAAATGTACTTCCAAAATATATAATCTGTTTAAATTATTAGTATATACACAAAATTTGTAACAGAAGTGGAAGGTAGGAGTGTTTTTTTTTCTTTCTTTTTTGTGGTTTTTGAAGTTTCACTTTCCAGTCTCAAAAAATTCCCTTGACCACAGAAAGGATGAGGTATGTGTTTAAAGAAAGTATTTAAGACAGCCCTCAGCATCTATCCCTCACAGCACTACCAACAAGCTCTTTGACTCCAGCTGATCTCTCTAGCTTCACCTATTACAGCTCCTTCTTACATCTTTAACTTCATCTTGACCAAAGAGGAAACCAACAATGTCTACCATCATGAAAGTGTTTCTGCTCCTGGCCGTCATGGTCTGCATCTCTAAAGCGCAACGTAAGTTTTTATACTTTTTTTGTAATTTTGAAATGAGATTGATTTTGGTGACAGACAATGAGCGTAAAATAAATGTAGCTGTGACCTGTGATGTGTGCAGTGACAAAGATTTTAATACATTTTTTATCGTGTCTTTCTCTCTAGTCCATGAATCCGGACAGTGTCTGTGTCAGCGTGTCAGGAAGGGAATTGCCTTAAAGAATGAAGTAAAGGATGTCCAGATCTACCCAGCAACCATCTTCTGTGACAATGTGGAGATTGTGTAAGTTTCACTAAATGTATACATGTGAACGTAAGATTTCAAAGACTCAAAGATTGTTGAAAGTCTGGCCTCAGTTGTAGTGAAAAGTATAAAGAACTCCTGCTAAAGCAACAATATGCTGCACATTTAAGGCATTTCACAATCTCTAAAATCACTTTTAGTCACCAGTCTGCCTGCCTGGATCCTTTATGTATCTGTATATTAGAGTGTGCATTTCTTAAGTCACGTCACCTGAGCTCACCTCTACTCTCCATTTCAACAGTGTCACCCTCAAGAGCGGCCTTCGCTTTTGCCTGGATCCCAAGTTAACCCAAGTGAAAAAACTGATGGCTAACATCATGTCCAGGAAGCTGAAAACCTCCACAGCCAGACCAGCTGAGCTCACTTCCACTTCAGGCAGCACCAAAACAGCTGGCGTCTGACTCTCTCTTTAATTCCTTGGATCAATATGAAGCTCAGATGATCTCCGACCTCCTTCAAAGGCACCTTAAACGAATGTAGATGTGAAATGAAGCAAGATGTTTGTCTATTTATCTTCTATGATGTGAACTTACAGTGTATCTTCGTTTTATTATATTTCTCTTGATTTGTTTTTGTAAATAGACTGTGTTCAATTGTTCAAGTTTTCTAATAATTTCAGATTTTTTGATAATAAAGTTATAAAAAAAACAAACATCATGAAGCATTAAGTAATTGTTTTCTGTTCCAAGACTGAAACGTGTTTGTGTCCTATGTCAACAGTGCCACGCTGTGGTTCAGGCCTGACAATGCAAGAAATACAGTATATGTGTTAGTTCACATGATCTGGTGAAGAAGCAACATTAAACATCAGAGGGAGTTAAACTCTAAGGTGTCTAGACACGATTAATGGGTCTAACTAGTTACTTACATGCACAGTTGTAGATACAGATACCAGAGGACACCAAAGCTGCAGACAGAGTCTGGGACTACAGGTTCAATATCCAGATGGTTCTTTTATGGCATCACTCTGAGGAACCCTTTTTGGTTCCAGTTAGCACTTTCTTTTTCTGTGAGTGGGGACCAGTTTTTATTTACCTCAAATGGGAATTGAGCATCCATTATTTGAGTGTGTGAACAGATTTTTGTCAACAGCAATACAAGGACACCCCCCACCCACAAACACACACACACACACACATTTGAGGAGTTAAATATGATTCACAAATAAAATAGGGTATTTCAGGCAATTTTTCCCCTTGCAAATTTTACAATTTAAATTTGACCATCTCAATTTTGAAATATGACATATGAATATTTACACATTGTTGCATATAAAACAGTAACGCCTCACAATGCCGCTATATTGCACCGCACTTCTTCCCTAACGGGCTGCGGGGCTTTAAGTTTCGCATGATCACTTCCGCCGGCTCCGTCGCGGGAGAGGCGCGTTCGCCGGGGCTGTGTGGACGTATCAGCGCACTGTTTACTCTCCGCATGTCCAAAAGTCATGGACGAACAATCCCGTGAACAAACACACAGCATTTGGTCGTTCAGTCTGTCAACAGCTGTGGAATAATTTTAACAGAAGACGACAGGCAATATTGACAGGTTGAGGTAAGTGTTAAATATGGCGTGGGCCTAGCGTTCGCGACAAGCTATTATTAATATAATATAATTGTCCAATGTACCGTAAAAGCTGCAAATGACAGAACAATATAAAAATGTCTACAATGACATTAATTGCAAATAGCCTAAAGATTGTGGAACAAACCAATCAATAAATAGTTCCAAAAAGCTACTCGATTTATTTAGGTTGTCTTTCGAAATGTATATTTTTGTTATTATAATTAGAGATTACAGATTGTTTTAGACGATGTGGTGTGGCTCCGGTTCCTGTTTCAGCAAGTCACTGGATTTGGCTCCACACAGTGCTGACGTGAGCAAAAGCAGATAGATGTCATCTGTCTGCAAAGTGGACTGGAATATAAGACGCCACCTACTGATATTTTTTAAATAGGAACTCCATCAGAATTTAGATTTGAATTTTGCAGAGGGCGGATTGTCTTCTCGTCATTTATTTGAGTGAGGAAGATGCATGTGGATTTCAATGGAAAGTGAGACAAGGCTGATTTGGAGCGCTGATAAAGTAAACCTGTTCACCATAACGCGAGAGGACTCGTGAGAGGGGCTTTCTTGGTATTTTTACACTACAAGGTTATAACTGTAGAACAGGTTTCATTATATCAGACAGAAAGTAGTTCCTTAATTTCAAAGTTTTATTTCCTTCCTTGTGAAACTGAGCCTGCTTTAATTCACAGTTTCCCTCTGCCAAGGGCAGACCGGAGGGTGACTCTAACATTAACTGATTTTAATGACTGTGCTGTAACCAGACTCTCCGGTTCTATTTGGAGCAGGTCAGAAACACAGCCCCGTGCACCATGCACAGTAAATACAAGTCTCTGATGTTTTTATTCTCAGACTTAACCATGGCTAGGCTAATGTATATAATGTATGTAATGTATAATGTATGTAATGTAATGTATACATTTATATCTGTCTAATGGCCCTGTGTTATGTCATGTGATGAAGAGTTCAGGTTTGGAGTCCAAAGCCAACCAGAGTGGACCTCCACACTGTCACCCTCCAGAGTGGTCAGCCCCTCTGATCTGGTGTCAAAATGGCCTCAAGACAGGGAGACTTTCCAGGTAATTTCACATTTATCAAATCAACAGACTTGGACATGTGGGGTCATCTTTTCTTAGTCGTTAAACGATTGCTGGTTCTCTTTAGCACTTGAGTCTGGCACATCTTCCGGACTCCTCGGTGCCGCGTCGTGTCCCATCGGGATGACTCGACACATTATCAGCTATGACGAGCACTTGGATGGCCCCATGCATTCACCGCCTTCAGACATGGCAGTCAATATCTTATGGAAAGACCCCGTCATCCCACAGCACAACTTCAGGAAGACTGCAGAGGTGCTTTTCTGTTTGTTCCTACGGTCTGATCCAAATGGTTTTGCTACCTGAACAAAATGTTGATTCCATTGCCTTGTGTGAAACTTGTTCCTGAAGGTTAGGCGCGTGCCTAGACACGCTTGATTTGCTCACTCATTTGTTATGCAACTGATTCATGAGTTAATCCTAAGAGTATAAACTTGTGTGACTATAGGAAGGCGAGAGTGGTGGGAAGATGCTGACTTGTGAGGCGGCAGCGCCAGCCAGGTCCCCCGGGCCTGTCGTGAAAGCCAAAGCGACCTCTTTAATGACCTCACTTATGATCAGTGAGTCAACAAAACCAATTAAGTAACTTAACTGACATTTTTATAAATATCTAGGCATGCAAGTTACAAAGACACAGATAAACGTCTTCACTGCATGCCACAGATTTATGTAAGCCCTGCCTACGATTGTCCAAATGGCTGCTGCCTTGGCTGCCAAATATGGATAAACAATCTTCAAAAACGATGACTAATTTTGTCTCCACTGTTGACTGTATGCTCGTCTTCACTTAGAGCACACCCATGAGAACCTACAGAAGTTTGAGCATCAGGCAGGGCTGACAGATGCCAAGTATTCTCCCCACAAGGGGCTCTCTGCTGAGGACACCCGCTTTCACCGACTTGGTGACGGCACACTACCAGTGAGTACGAACAAATGTGAGGTAGGTGCCTTATTGTGCCAAGGACTAGTGAAAGGTTTCTGTCTGGCCTCAAATAATAATAAATAACTGAATAAATATACGTGTGACAGGTGTGTTAGAGGGCAGCACAACTTGGATTACTGCTGGTTTAGGCCTTATTGAAAGGTCTAATGTCTGACCATCAGATATAACCGATTAACCTGATCATTTAGGATGAAATGCTGTAAGTTATGTTGTTTTTTCCCTTATATTTTTCAACACTTGGCAAGATTTATTTTATGAGAATCCAACAGGTTGGATACATGTTGTTTGGAAATGTCACAAGCCCTGAAACTATGTTTTCATGACGATAATGCAGTGCACTAACATCCCGTGACCCCTGAAAACGAGAGTAATGTCATCAAACTACAACTTGACCTGAGTGTTAAATGTTAACCACTTGTACGGGTTAAGTATCGAGCTTGGTCTTTTGTTCAGGGGGTCCAGATGGAAGGTTTAGCAAAGCCGGTTTTAGAAAATCACAGAGGAGAGCGCTGTCCATATACCTTTTGTGCATCCATACCATACATCTATGATCCACACAGTGGGCTACCTGTGACTGTGTGTACGTACAAAGGTTGTGTTTTCTCTTCTGTCAAAATTTGTCCAATTTCCCTGCACACTATGTCCCACCCCGCCATGCTCATGTTTTAATTGACCTCAACCACATTCTACTGTTGAATACACAAGATCACAAGCACATTATGAGGGCTATATTCTTGCTAAAAGAAATATGGTGTCTGTGTTATTACTTAAAATAAAAAAGTATAATTGTAAGAAATTACATGCTAATAGCATGGCCTGTTGAGTAATTGTAGGCTAAACATGGAAAAACTACTTGATAAACAAATTATGTAATCAGCTGTCGGTAGTACTGCCAGGCCACGCCCTTAAATGAATCGAAACACCTAATTTGCTCAAACGGACCAATCACCGAGCTCCTAACAAAGAGACGTTTTGGATGCCCACTGTGTTGTGTACAGACGGCATCGTCTGTGTTTTCGAAAGATAGTCCCTTAAACTTGTTAAAACAGCTAATTATGGACAAAATGAAAGGATATATCGGACTGGAACGCCAAAGAAATCGTATCATAAAAAGGTATGTCAAGTAATTATTGTTTAGCTATATCTAGTTGTACATTGCGGCCCGGAAAGCAGGCCCTTAGCAAATCATTGTAGGCTAACTGGAAGAGCTGGCTAACTGGAAGAGCTGGCATTCGAGGTTAACCCGAGCAAACAAACCTAATTTCTTCATAGCTGTCAATTATCAGCCTACGTCAACTTTAGTTAAACTACTGTGGAGACTATAACTGAGTCAGAAGCAATGAACACTCAGTTGGTTGACTAGCGTTAGCGTAGTGTGTAGTATGGTAGATTCATACAGCTGTTTATGTGGCAGAGCAGCTACGGTTAGCTTAGCGCCTGCTAACTAACGTGACGGTTATTGTTTAATGAAAGTGGAAGCTACAGAGAAGGAAATCCAGCAGAGACATCTCCCAATGCTTCTAGAGGGTTGTATGTTTTTCTTAAAATCTCCTGACCGCAATGTCCTTGTCTAACTCCAGCCTCCTGAAGGAAACTACTGTCAATATGTATACCCCATGTATTATCATGCCAGCTAGCTTAATGGTAATAAAGGAGAGGCTCAAACTGGGGCTGGTTCTACTTGCCTACACATTTACTAGGCTTATTTAAAACGTCTCACAAACTATTCCCACAGCTTCTTTTTTTTTTTTGACGTATTTGTAATAAAGTATACCAGCCCCTCTTATAAATACATGAGAAGCATACCGTGGTAAAGTTAGTTTTACGTTTGATATTCAACAGATATTCGGACACCCAGTCTCCTCGCCATATTCTGCCGACCTTATGCCGCTTTGTCACGGGGTTGTGACACCCAATTTCAC
>JAVQJD010088451.1:0-20358 GCA_036023655.1 Nannoperca australis | reverse complement strand
CTGGGCCAGACAGGCGATTGCATAAGCCCTGTGCAAAACAACAACAAAAACAACAATAAAAATGAAAAACATCAAACTCAGTCACTGTGGCAAAACAAGTCCGAGAGGGAGTGAATTTTAGGCAGAGACAAAAGCTTCGAATCTGAGCTGTAAAACACTGGAATGCCATAAATGTCTATATTAAATTATGAAACACACACAGAAACCTCAGGTAATAATTGCCTCTAAGTGCACACTATTAGATTTGATGGAATATATTCAGTCTTTCTAGTCTGTGATGTCAAAAGAGGGGATGCATACAGGTATGGTTTTAACTGCCCTTCTGATGTTTTGCAGCTTTTGTTCTCCTCTACACGTACACACAGCATGTCATGCTCATGCATTTCTGTATGTTTGTATCATGGTGGATCTGGAGAGGCATGGAGGTGGAGGAACAGGGAGGGTGGGGGGGGGAGTAAAACTTGTGATGCGCTCACTGGAAAACAGGCTACATAATGGAGTGATGGAGGGAGGTGGTTTGTCCCCCCTCCATCCACCCACCCCCCCATACACACACATACACACCCTGCCTCAAGAGAAATAAGGGAGCAATTTCTATTCCATATTTGATGGCGGGGCCCCTGAAAAACTCGATTCACAAATCCAAACAGAAACAAAGCCGCCGGGAGGTCAGTTGCGGCTTCCTGTAGGGGCAGCATAATGGGCTGCTTGAGGAGACACTGAGAGGTGCAACACACAGAGAATGGAAAAAGAAAGACGAGCGTGTGTGCCTGTGTTTATGTGTTACCTTTATTTCTGATCAATTTAACTGCCTCCACACGTACAGTATTGCCTGGATGTGGCCCTGGACCGCCTCTCAGGGTTCAGCGCTGTGTGACACCTCCAACGCAGCTACGCAAATGTGGCTAAGGCTGTCATGCTCATCTCCTCTTCTCTGATAGCCAAAGGAGAGCGAGACAGAGCCATGTCTGTCGACCCGGCTGCCTGTCACTGTGATTTATGAGCATCGCGCGCTGTAACTTTAGCGGCGGCGCGTGTGTTTGTGTGTGTTTGTACGCCCACAGAAACAGTTCATTAACGAGTTGGACCCAGGGCCCTTTGTCTCCGGTCTCCTTTCTGTAAATCAGCAAGCGTCTGTGAGTGTGTGTGCGTTCATAGCGCGCGTGTGTGTGTGTGTGTGAAAGTCACTAGAAACGGTGCCTCTCCATACCGCGTGAAGGTGGTGGTGTGTGTGTGGAGGTTCATCTAAATCACAGATAAATTAACCAGTTGAGTTTGTTCAATTACAAAACAAGAAGTGACAAAATGAGAATGGATTTTAAAATGTATTAATCAGATGTTATTTCTACTTATCTAAGGCTTTCGGTCTCCTCTGACTCTTGTTAATCATCGACTGTGTAGAATAATCATAGGTGTAAAAAAGTGTGAGTGTGTGCGCGTGTGGTGCACCTACCTCTTTAACCTGTTTGCCAGGGTGTTGCTGCTGGAGAAGCTGCAGATGAAGCTGCTCCTGTTGTTTCTTATAAAACTCCTGCAGGTGTTGCTGTACACAAACAGACACACACGCACAGACAGAAGTAAATACATGTATGTCTACATACACATCTCTAAATTCTCTCATATTTAACCCTATATAGGGCTGTTGTATTCAAAGGATAAGAAGCAGGGTTGCAGATCTATTTGATTTGTTTCAGTGTTCTAAATGATATAACTAAAACCTGATGCCATTTTTGGGATGTACAACTAATTCTAATTGATTTACTTGCAAAAACCGTCAAAGTAGTTCAATGACCTACAATTAGCTGGACATTTTCTGTTAATCTTGCCTGCACTCCAGCTGTTCTTCACATGTTGGTTATGTAAAAACTGTTGCACATTATGAATAAAAGTTTCTACTGCTTTTGGCATTTGTATCCTAGCTGTCTTTTACAGCCCTCTCCATATGGACTTTTAATAGTCTCACAATTCCGTAGGGAGCAACGATTCATCATATTAACTATGCATTTGGCAGCCAGTGTGCACTGGCTTCCTTTGGAGTGGCTGAAATAAACAGAATAAACCCTCTCTGGAACAGGTTTGCTACACATAGGGTTTGCTACACATCTAAATAGTCGTCACATACCGTGACGACTATTTAGATGATGATTTTAGTTTTATTCCATGTAATCTTCAGATGGCTTTTTGGCCTAGATAAAGGTACAGCTGGCCAATGAAATGCATGGTCCAGTTCTCTTCTTACTGCCATAGAAAATAACTACATCATTTCACAGACACTAATATTAAAAATTAATGGGACCCTTGGAGGAATGGCAACATGTTTTGTAACTCTTGCTGTAGTCACTTAATAAACATAAATAGAAATAAAATCTATGCTGACCAAGGCAGGTTTTAACCCTGTGATTTCTGATTTTCAGATGCTTAATGTTCTGTATGACAGATTCCATTCAAGGTGATAAACTTTGCTATGTTAAGCCTGGCCATGTAATCCTCATAGTACGGTGCTAAAAATATTTAAACTGAAATGTTATGTGTAAAATTAAAGCGCCTTTAGTTGGCAGTGCAAAGGCATGCCACTGTACTGAAACCAAAGTGTGAGCTCTCTTAATGAAGAGGAATAATCAGAATGACTGACACTCTTAATTAAACAATTCTCTTTCCTTTAATCAAATCTATGAATGAGAAATGCATTTCAACTCTGACACGAGACAGTGCCAAGTGTGTGCTTTCTCGAGCTGATTCCAAATATTACATCATCCATCACCTATCGTTCAGCTTCTGGTGTTCAGCCCGACCGTTCCCTACTCTCTCAGTCCCTGATGGATGCTTGTCAGGGAATTGAACCAGCGACACACTAGAGACGGTTAATTAGAGGTGACACGATGGAGTGCGTCAATTTCCGATTCCTCTTGGTAAGCGTGTCAAGGACACTGGGCTGTGGTGAGTTGGCATGAGCAACTGGTACACCGGAGCACAGGAGTGACTCAGGGTTGCTTGTGGGGGTGTACGTGTGTCTTTTTGTCTAGGTTTTCACAGACTAGACACTAACGCCAAATGAGGGTGTTTTAAGAGTCAAATAAAGATTTAATGAGATAATAAAGTTTGACAGTAGTCCTAGATTTGGATGTGTATATGGTTGTGTATGTGTGCCACCATCATGTATACTTCTAGGTCTGTGTTTGCACATCGAGATCTCTATGCGTTTGTGTGCATCTACAGCATACCAGCCTACTGCTGATGGGGCACGGCTTGCATCAAGGTGTGCATGTGTCTGCATTCGCCGGAGTGTTTGTGCCCAAATGTTTGTCTAAGTGTGCGTGCATCTAAGTGTGAGAGTGTGTACCTGCTGCAGCATCACAGCCTGCTGCTGCTGGAGCAGGGCCTGGAGCTGCTGGGGGGAAAGGACCTGCTGCTGGAGGATCTGCTGCATCTGTTGCGGCGTGATCACCTGGGGACTCATCATGGCCACTGACACTGGAACCTGGACGGGGAGGACAAGAGAGGAAGGGGTGGAATGAGAAGACAGAAGGAGAAAGGAGAGGAGAGAAGGGTACACAATGAGAGCATAGGAGTGAAACGGATGGAGGGGTGAGTAAAAGAAGAGAAAGTTCAGGAAAAAAGGAGAAAAATAGATCATTAGAGATATGCGTCAGGCCTACTGGCATGGATCTACTGGGAGTGTGGTAATTGGTGACTGAGAGGTAGGGAGAGCAGGCCTCCCATGGCCGTGACGCTTGGCAGCCTAGAGGAGATGCTGAAGGACAGATGGGTGCTGTGCCTTTGTGTTGCTCATCTTTATTTTGCTCTGCCTCCACCCCGCTGGGAAAAGTACGAGATTTAAATAGATGTAGACCTTAATTAGCAGGACCCTTGAACTCCCCCACTTTAACATGCCTATCAGTGCTGCTATTGTGAAACAGCGTGAAAATGCACAGCCTGAAAGTTGATTAAAACTACACTGATGAAGTGGACACATCAACATGATGTGGTGGGTTGTGGCTGGGAGGTTAGGGCTTCACCCTAAGCAATTTGTTATGTTGGACGGGAGGGATATACGAACCCTTCTGTTGTAGCGTTGGATTTTATTTTTTTTTACTGGATGTCTTCTGCAGTGAACACATTTTTCAGGTTTTACATTCTCACAAAGGCAGCCAAAAGCAATTGTTTTTCTTTTTGCTCTCCGTTGACCATTTTGAAAAATCGATGTCCTTTTTAGGTGATAATCATTAAAATACGAGCTGTCAAACTGCAGTAGAGGAACTTCTCCAAAACAAAATGACACATATCCTGTATTTCCGCCAAATTCTTTTAAGATGGCAGCGCGAGCGACTTCTGAAGAAGCAGATGAATAGAAAGGGGATACGTTTCTCGGTCTTTGACTGTGTACACACATTCTAACAGGGGAGTGTGGGTTAACAGTCATATGATGGAGTTCCAGCTCCTCGTGCCTGCTTAAAAACTGAACAACTTTTGTAGAGAAAAGATAATACTGGGTTAAATGTGTACTTTTCAGTGGTGGAAACTAAAATCAACATGAGTGAATTACTGCATCAACACAATGGTTCAGTTGATTCTCCTTGACTGAATAAGACTTATATATAAACACTTCACCTGACTGATTGAAGTGACTCAAATTACCTCTTCCTTTCCTCTGACCTTTAAAATGTAATGTAATCAGCTTAGACACAAAATAGTTTGGTGTTTCTGGCACAACAATGCACGAATGTAACATTCTTTAGGGCTGGATGCTGCATGTCAACAAAGATTGGCAGACACGTTTTATGCTACTATAACACGATTAAAATATCAATATGTAGTAACACTTTCACGGAACCTAATTGCAACAGTGTTTGGCATAGAGCTGCCATGACAGTAGCTAGCCTATATGGTGTGTCAAGGGGCCAATAAGACATCCCTGTCCTCATCACCAGCTAATCAAGCTGCCTTGATTACTTTGCATGCATGTCTCTCCCCTCTCCCTCCTTCTCTCTGTCTCTCTCTCTGTCAGGCCTTGACACGTCCTTGTTTAGCTCTCCTCTCCTCGACGCCCGCCCCCCAACCCAGGTTTTCCCCCCTCTTTGATTAGCCGAGACATTTGCATGGTCACTACACATTTTTCATTTTAGAAGTCATTATGCATTAGTGGCTCCTGATCGCCCGCCTTGACTAATCCTGATGAACTGAAAATCACAGCTGAAGGTCAACTTCCAGCCGGCCCCGCTGCACATTCATATTCATATTCAAACAAATCCTGCCTCCATTGTTCATTAGGGTCTTAGAGAGAAGGGACTCCATCTAAGGTGGAAGAGGTGGAGGAGGAGGAGGATGTTGTGGTACATCTCTTTTCTTCTCTGGACTGCTCTATGCAAGAGTGCAAAAAGAAAATGCATTCACAATAAGCGGGGTGCTGAACAAAAGCCGTCAAAAGTTGCAAATTAAACAGTCCATGTGTAATTATGCAAATGCTCTGCTTACACTTTCAATGTTATTAACCCTTAAAGGTACATTTGCTAGGTAAGTAATTACCCCCGCAGTCACTCCTGGTTTTGTGTTGGATGCCATGACAATGGGACAAGTGCAGCTGAGAAACAACATGAGTGATGCACTCATTAAGACTATTAATTGGATGCTGGCTCAAAGATGTTTTGGTTCACAAAAGGGATGCAGGCTTAGAAATGTAGGATTTAACACAAATGTATGCGCATGCATATATAAAGTGGAATTAAATAGAAATTCTGCACTGCACTTCAAACTGTTTCCTTGTTATGTAAGTGGTGAAATATAAGCATTCATAGTCAGATAGCTTTAAATGAATAATGCAGGATTTCACCAATAATGAAAAACAAAAATTCAACAAAGAACAGCAAGAAAAAAAAGAACTGCAAACAACCAGATTATGAAATGGGGAAGTTCCTTTTACACTTTCATTAGCTTTTTAGAGATGCAATGGTTGACAATCATCTTCATTTCACCAATGCTCCAAACAAAAAAAGGGGCAGGAAAAGGGATAAAAGGCAGGAGGAAGAAAGAGAGGGGAGAAAAGGCACTGGCCCACGTCCTTTGTGAACTGCAGCACAATGCTAATTCCAGCATTTAACTGCATGCTTTTCTGCTTGACGTATCAGAGGCTCCAAGATGAAAGCAGATAAGTAATTGCTCTCCTGGTTCTTATTCTTCACTGACAACCCATAAATTTAATTTTACACACACGTTCATTTACATTTTCGAGTATATGACATGATAATTGCAGGAATATAACACCTCCATTTTGCAGGATACTGCACGAGGGCTTGATTGACGTGAGCGGTGAATTGAAAGGAACAGGAGGCTGAATTGCCTCTCCTAGAAATGATTTTGCCACGAAGGGATGAAATTAATGAGCATTTACGAGACGCTGGCAGTGGCGTAAACATCCACACACCGTGAATAGACTCTCTTTCATAGAAGAGGAGCCATGATATCCAATTGGGTTGTGCCTCTGTTTCTCTGTAATCCAAAAGGATACATATATCCAACACTGGTGCACGAAAAATATTAATGGGATTTATTAAATCATTTGAAATTAGCTGCAGCTGATGTGGCCACGGGGGACCTTAATAACAGAATAGGTGCTTCTCCTGTTTTAAATAGTGCAAATTTGGATGGAAAAGAGCAGTTTGCAAATTTCTTTTGACCACGACATTTAAATGTAAACACTGCTTTGCAGACATTTGTAAGAAACATGAACTGTGTTCACCATTTGAACCCGTTTGTTTATGTCCCTGGTCTTAAAGAGAACGATGAGCTGTATTGACATGAACTTTGAAGCCATGTGGTCTGCCCTCAAAGTTGGAGAGCAAAACAAAGGACCTTTAAATTGGCTCCTGATGTGAAAACACTGGTGGGGCCCTCACCAGAACAAGCAGATCATTACACCACTCTTGTCACACCCGCAGCCTGTAACCAGCCTCTCCAACGCCTCGCAAAAGGTCAAGCTCCTCCATGCAGAGCTCAGGTATTTCTTCCAGGCAAAGCTGGCACCCAAGTCTCTCGTTATGTTTGATTTGACTGGGCATCCTGGCATTAAATGCAGAACACCACATCCCCACTGCACACTGCTCACTGGCTTCCTAACACAGCTGTCGGCCTCAAACTGTCTGGACCGATGGATAAGTTCACTTCCAGCAATTGCGCCCACTGCACTGTGTGGCACTTTATCTTTACAGCTGTGAGTTTTTATGAGTGAACCCAAATTACCTTAAGCAGGAGATAAGTGGTGTATCCGAGTTCAAACTTAAAACAATTAAAGTCCAGCAGAGAGGAATTCCTTTTTATTCGATTTCCTTCCATACAATTCACTAAGCAGTAATAAGTAGGGGGGGACTGGTGATTAGATCCCTGGCCATAAACACTGCGGTGGCAACGAACATGGGGCGGTTATCAACGACAGAGGTTGTTCCTGTAGCACTGGACAGGGGGCTGAGCTGCGCTACAGACACTGCTAAGATAAATGCAATGAGAAATGGAAGGGTCCTGGTCGGTAATTACTGTGGATACTTGGCAGGGGAGAGTCACTGCTAATTAAGCCACTAGCTTCGTTTTACGCACAGTAAGAGAGAGAGAAAGAAAGGGAGAAAAAGAAAAGGGAGAAACCCCTCTGCCGCCACATTTCATCTCAATCTCCTGAGCATCCCAGGGGGCGCAGGGCCCAAAGTCAGACCCCCCTCATCGCTTGTGGACTTCTGACCTCTCAACTCACTCTCAGCTGACACTGCTCATTTACTAGCCAATTACTGCCAAATACGGCCACACGATTATTGATAGCAGGGACTCTTCATTTGAGGACCACCAAAGCTACGCGGGGCGGGTGGCCTGGTGAGTGCCTCGCTCTGAAGTTCAAGTGTGTGGTCTGCAAGAAGTACATGCGGGGTTCTTTTACGATGTCAAATCACGCGCTCGCTCAAACGCATGTCGTTCTTTTCAGCTTAGGGAGATCAATACTCTAGATTGTCAGGACTGAAGCTAAGTGGATTACTGAATGTTTTCCTAAATCAATTTCCATAGCAGTTTGGCAGCAGTGCATGAGAAGCGCAATTTATCATAACATAAAGACCCATCATGTAAAAGCCTCTAATAAAAAGCCTGAGGAGATTGGGACGGGCTTAGCACAATTTCCATATTGATTTATCTCTACATGCAGATAGTCATTGATTAAGCCTCTCGGATGTAGTGTACGCCACTGTAGCTGCATCACGTTGCTTGTGCACATTGTTTGTTCCATTATCAGTACAAATTGTCACAACTTTATCATTAAACTGACACAATTCACTCCCGACTGATGCCTCCCTGCAGGTGTACATATTTCAAGAGTAAATGGGAGTGACAGATAAGAGGGGGAGAGGGAGAGAATTAAAAAGAAAGTGCAGAGAGAGGAGAGTGCCGAAATAGAAAGAAAGTGAGAGAGGGCACAAGTGAGAGCGAGGGGGGTGGTGGGGTGGTGGAAGACACACTTCCCTCTGATGTTGCAGGTAATATGGCCTCCACTGGATCAGCCTCTTCATCAGTGACACACAGTAAATTACAAGTGCTTCAAGCAGCTCAGTGAATTATAGTTCATCACTTGGAAAGGCTTTCCCCCTCACCACCGGGGCCCAGGCGTATCAGATCTGCCGGTTAGGATCCAATTAACACCCTGGCCAGAATCATCTGATTGCATGTGTAAGGGCTGGTATAACTCGTTTATTGCACCCATGTATCTTCTGTCACAAGGTAAATTTGTTGCTGCTACATCAAAGGTCTGAGCTACTTTTTTTTTTTTTTTATCCTTCCCTCCCTCTCACTTTCTCTTGATCCCCCAAACTCAGCTACCTCGCCTAGGGGTTGCATTTCAACTTCTTTTGCATCACAATGATGAACCTGCTCTGTCCTCGCAATTTAGCAATCTTGTCCTGTAGGTGTTGTAAATGCAGGGGGGGGGGGGGAGAAGGAGATGGGGAGTGAAAAAAAAATCTTGTTTTCAGGTTACAAAAGCAGTAACCAAGGGTGTTTGACTTAAAATGTGCTGACGTTTTTTTTCTCTTTCTCTCTCAGAGTCAACAGAAGTTTTCCTCATGAATAACATAATATTTCCCCCCTCTTTTTTCCCTTCGCAGTGATAATTTTTCTCTATTTTCAGATCCAACCAGAGGGGATTCAGTGGAAAGATATATTTATAAATGTAAATGTGAACTACCATCCTTTAGCCACATACGCTGGAGTCAGCTAACCTATACTCAAGCCTAGCGTCGCAGCCCTTTTCCCTGCATCTGTGTGTGTGTGTGTGTGTGTGTTCTGGATGAGAGCCAATAAGCAGATGAGTGCTGCTATCGAGATGATATTGGCTCAGTGGTGAAATGTGTGGAGCTGACCTTTAAAAGTGTGACACTTCCTTGGATGGCCCAGTGCCCACAACCAATCTGGCTGGCCTGGGCGCGAAGCTGTAGAATTTACAGAAAACAGGGCTAAACCAACATCTCTCCCGATCCATAAACCAAGCACAATACCTAAAATATTTTCATTCATACTTTGAGCGGAGCATTGCACAGATGGGGCCGAGGTTATTAGTCTTGTAAAAAAAGGTATTCACAGCTTGATGGTGTGAAAGGGGCAGAGCAGCAGTCGCAACACTTGCTCGGGGTAAGTTCTCAGGTTTCACATGATTAAGAATTGAATGTTAACTACTGAGCACTGTCGAGCCCCCTTCTGACACACTCACGAGACAGAGTCAGGGGGTCGTTCTAGCTGTTTTACAGGTGCCCCATGACACGTAGAGGTGGCGGTTGTGACACAATGGGAGCCTGAGGTGACATAAGGAGGAGGTGTGTTAAGATGGTGGAGTGTGAGAATCACCTGCAGTTTGTTTTGCGTGACTTGTAGATGATCTTGAGCCATTCCTCCAAGCATGGAGCACAAAAAGGTGTTAAACTGCTTTAAGTCCAGTTCTGCCCTTTTCCTTATCGATAATGATCAACAGAGGCACTAAGAAGCAAAACTTGCACACAAAGTCACTTCTGGCAATGTGAAAACTTCAAGGAACTGTCATTGTGCTTGTGTTTGTGTACGAGAGCAGGCTGTGTGTAGATGCATTATGTACGAGCGAAACAACTGTCAGATTCATAGGCCACTGTAATCCTCTCCGCCTCTCCTTGTCCGCGTTTCTTTATTTGTATTCCAAATGTCAGTGTATAAATGCCTTTCAGAGGGGGGATATTGCCACAGAGAAGAGGAGAGAGGAGCAGAGGAGAATGGAGCAGAGACAAGAGGGTGTTGTGTGCCTTGGGAGAGCCGTGTAAGCAGCATGGCGGAGGCAGGGGGATTTACAGGGAGAAATAGGTGTTTATTGAGTGCTCCCGTGGGCTTACTGTGTAATAATAGACCTGTCACATTACGCAAATGTGGAGAAGCAGCTTGTGTGTGTGTTTGTATGTGTGTTTGTGAGACTGTTGTTTTTTTATTTATTTTTTTACACGAGTGTGTGTGTGTGCGCGCTCGCATGCATGTAAATGCTAGAGCTGCCGCCCTCCGCTTCATCAACTCCTGCGAAGCAGCGATGAGCGAGCGGATAGAATTAGTCAGGCGAGAGCCTTTAGCTGCTAATACGCGTAATTAAAACTGCAAGCTGAAGCACTTAGATGCTTGTGTACTAAATAATTTACATGCCATGATCTATGGATCATTTCCCACTCTTAAATACCAAAGATGGGAGAACAAGAGGGAAAAAGACTGGCAGAGGATTTATCAGTATATCTACCATAAGCAGGATGTCATGGTAATATGAATCCCTTTCCCGCCTTCTACTGCACTAATCATACAAGGGGATCAATCTGTGTGATTCCTCTGCTGGAAAACATGCAGCCTGATTGTCAATGTTGTGAAGCTCATAAAATATTGCACTATTGCACCCATTGTGGCCTCATAATTCAGGTAAATAATGCAGCTTTATTGGGTAACATCTCTCAAGACAAGAACTTTTAAAAAAGGAATCTGGTGCTGACAAGAGGGAAGAAACAGAAAAATAAGAATAGCAAAACAAGGCTTTTTAATCAAGTAAGAGTTCCTGCTGCTTTATATACTGATATTTGCACAATGGAGTATTACAGCTAAAATGTCATTCGAAATGAGTGGATTCAAGGGCGCACAGCAGCATATCCCGACTGGAAAAATGATCTTGAACCAGAAAGCCCGGTTTGAGCTAGTGTGTGCCATGGGGAGAGTCGGCTGTGCCTCTCCCATGACGATCTGCATGGAGACTTTTTTGGAACAAAGAGGTGAGGATGTTAATAAAGTCTGGATCAACAGATGGATTAGTTTGGGAGCTTGAGGACAGGGCCGGTCGGTAGGCCCCTCCGATTCACATTGATTCATATCGCCAACGTGAGGCAAGGATGGAGTAAGCAAATGTAAATATTCAATATTTACCATCTGCTGGTGTTATTAGACGCAGGGGCTTGGACATGGGCTGACGGTTATCATGCACCCACACTGCTCTCATTCAATATTGTTCTTCCTGCCATGTATGTATTGTACTTGGTGACTGTGCAGGCATTTGTACATCAGGATCCCATTTGTTTGAATCTATTCACTTCGGCATACAGAACCTCAAATAGAAGAAGCGCAATGGACCCCAACAATAAGCTACAGAGAGCTGTTGATTAATGAACAACCCCCACCCCTCCACACAGCTAAATAGATAAAAAAAAGTATACATTCTAATAAATAAAACACCCTTTATACATGTTTATAATTCTGATGCCATTGTGTGTGAATATACTTATAATATTAATGCTCTTGATGAGGTAGAGTTGAATTATTTAAATGCAAAAGCATGACTGAGTCTTTGCCAACCTTATCTCTTCGCCAGTGCGTAATTAGGTACACAGGGGTGTGACTCCAATTGAAGGTGTCGCCATTGTTAGACTCTGTGAAAATATCAACGGGTGAGGTTAACGCCAATTTCCCTGACATTAATGAAATGCACAGAGCCCCTAATGAGGTAAACCATTGCTCCTTGATAGTACTTATTAGCCGAGTGGAGGGCACAAACTCCCCCACTTCAATTTCAAACAGCTAAAAATAAATGAAATAATAAAAAAAAAGAAATACTAATAATAAAAACACGGAGCAGATGTCAAGGGGCCTTACATAATTTGAGGCAGGAAAAACCAACTAACTGTCTTGTTGACTTAAACGAGCAGAAGGAAAAGACTCACTAGTGTGAGAATAATCTTAACCCCAGAAAGACAGAGGATTGCAGGAAATGTGTTAATGTGTATATATGTGTGTGTGTGTGAGTGTGGTGTCAGTGCGCAACTGTTCGTGTGTGTGCGTGTGCATATTGTGTACAAGTGTGACCTTTTCCAAATCGCTGACAACAGAAATAGACAGCTGTACGAATCAATAAGGCAAATTAGCGTTGAAGGGTGGAAATGACAGGCAGTTAAAATTAGCCGTCTGTGTAACCCACTAGTTAGCCTGACGTGTCTTTCAAATAATAACCAACCTCTGGATCCTCCCAAGTAAACTACACTATGGTTCCAGTGCAGAATCAAAGAAGATTAAAGAATTTGTCATCCTATCCGCAACCGTTGGATATATTGAGTATTAATTATTGCACAATATGCATCAAATAGTTTTAAAAGCCTCACTGACAAATACGACGTACACCAAAAAGACAGATGGTCTATGGTTGAAACTTTGCCCTCTGAGATCTGTCTCTGTTGTGTTTTTCTTGTGTCTATGTGACGCTCAGCCTCCTGGGGGCTGGCTCGCCCGGCTTTAGGATTCCAATGGCAGGTCCGAGGATTGCGTTGGAAAATCAAATACACTTGTGGAACAGAGGAAATCTTCTTTTCGGAGGACCATGTATTATGGATGGACTTAAGAGATTAGAAGGGGAGCTGCTTTACCTGCAGTGGACGCTGCTTGTCCTGGCTCTTTGGAGATTTCAGGCCACTGCCTGGCTGCTGCAAGAGTAATTGCCTCGCTGCTTGTAGGGCCTGGAGAAGAAAGGAGCAGAAGACAAAAGACGGTGTGAGAAAGGAGAGAAAGAAAGATGGGGGAAGAGGGAGGAAAAGCGACAGTGAAAACTATTAGCTTTCCTGAAGATGACAGCAGATATAATTCAAATTTTCAGGGACAAAACAGTCATCTCTGACTGAAAACCCTGTCGAATATCAACTGGTATTTTGTGCAACACGTTCTGACGTGGTTAACACTACGCTGGAGATACATTTTAGTAACAATTCACAGAGCTGTTATCAAGGATAAATACGGTTTGTCTAGAGCACCCCTGAAGAAGAGGGTGGAGGGGGTGGTGGGTTGACGAAAAAAAAAAGGCAGAGCGTCAGTAGAATTGACCTGTCTAGTGTGTGCTCAACTGAAATACCCACTTCTCTCGGCAAATTACCGACACATTTGCATATTCATAATATCAATTTGAAGTAGAGGCAGCACCATGTGAAGTGTCCCTGGGAGCTGTAATTAAAGTTGACAAAATCAACATCAGATTACATTTAGAGTAAATTAACTAGCAGCCCAGGTTTTACACTATGCATTACGAGTGCTTATGAGCAGAGGACGGGTGATAGATAGATGGAAAGATGGACAGACAGATGCAGAAAGAGAGACCTTTCCCTGCCTGACGAAATTAGTTCACAGCTGTTTACACATGGCACGACAAAATTAGAAGAATCATATTTGTAAGTTGTAAAATTTGTCATCGACACCTTTTCATGTGTTTGCCAGACACGGAGATGATACGAATCAGAGAGGCTGGGATGTGGCGTAATTTATTTCTCTAGGGTTTGATGGGATTACAGATCCCCTCCCGCCCGGCTGTGTGTACTGAATGCGTGTGACGAGCGAGCTCCAGCTTCACAGGTACGGTGGCAGCTGGGCTAGCAGCTTCACTCCAATTCTTCAAGAGCAGATGGATGAAAGAGTCTGGCAGGAAAGAACATTGTGCACAGCTGCTGCTACTACTGCTGCTGCTACACAGCCGTACACCTTGTATTCTTCAGGCCCACGAGCATCAAGTGGGAGAGGAGGAGGAAGAGAAAAAAAAACATGCACACACACACTCACACACTCACACAACACACCACAACACAACAACTTCACAACAGTTTCTTTTTTTGATGAAAAAAGAAGAGGACGAGTAGGAGGAGAAGCAAGAAATGTGAAGAGGAAAAAAATAAAAACTCAGATGGAGAGTGACACTTCCTCAGGAATCAGGGGTGCTCATTTTATTTTCTGGTGCTTGCCAGTATCCATGACAACAGCTGCCTTGACAGGCCATGCATATGGCGTAGCTCTGCCAGCTGGTGGGAACAATGTTTGAACTAGTACATTGAGATCCTGAGCAAACAAGAGGAGAAGACGGGAGAGAGAGGCAGTAAAAAAAAAAAAAAAAATCCGAGGGGGGAGAAAAAAAAAAGTTGCCATGTCTTAACCCCTCAGGGAACGTAGCCACCCCCTGATCAATTATGAAAAGACAGACCTGGGGTGGGGGAGGATTGAAGAGGTGGTGCTGGGGGGGGGGGGGTCTGTCTGTCTGGGTGCTCAGGAGGAGCCAGGCTTTCAGAACTAAAGTAAACAAACACATTACACTGGCACTGGGTCCTAACTGCATTGATCCGTCTCCTTGGTAAGAGGAGCCTAGTCGCCATCGGTTTATGTGTGTGTAATGTGACATCTGTTAGCTGAGCCATGGTCTCGCTTCAGAACAGACACACACACACACACACACACACACAAAAAGTTGCTTGTAGCACACACTACAATATCTACAGGCACGTGACGCTTTGTTTCCTGTGGACTCTTTCCAAAATGGATGGGAAATCAAACACTGCTTGACTTTTGCTTCCTTTTACTGACGGCAAAAGACAAAACAAATTCCTTGAATGCAGCCAATCAATTTGCTAATTAAAACACAGGGCCTAATTAATCTCCCCATGATTGGTGAATCAAAGTAATTATAAGGTTTATTGAGTCCTGCTCACAGCCGTTAGAGGGAAGGCTGCTTTATGAGTGCAACCAAGGTAGCTGTCAGGAGGAAATGTTTATTCATGTGTGAATCAATAATGACTCACTGTGTTATATCAAAAGTCAAGAGAGCCACTACATATATTACACACAGTCAAGAGTACAAAGAAAGAGATGTTTTTAACTGCACTTCCAATATCTGTGCCAGGTAAATATCGAGGGAGGTGCAGGTATGAGAGGTGACGCACAGGGTTGAAGCGGAGAGATCAACTGCACCCAGCTTATTAGAAAAAGAAGTCTGCTCAGACTGCATAAAGAGTACTTCGCCAAACATAACACAGACCTTATCAACACCGGCCAAACTTTTCCAGAGTGGTTTGTCATGCCTGAAACTGTCTCTCACCTCTTCCATGGAAGTGGGGTTGGTTGGGCATTTTTCGGAGAGTGACGGCGTGGAAGGCAAGGGAGGGAGAAAAAAAAAAAAAAAAAAAAAAAGAGTCCTGTCCCCTCACTTTTGCTGGCTCTGAGTATTCAGCCATTACAGTAAAAAGCACCAATTTGTGCCACCCACTTCCCACTCCACAGAGATGGCAAGCTGAAGCTCATCTCAAAGCACAAAAAGCCAAGGAAAGTCATCAAAAGTTTGCTGAAGAGCTGCTGGAGCGGACAAAAACACAGACGAGTGCAGGCGCACCGTCTATTTAACCTGGGTTGCTATGCAAGAAAAAATGACATCCCTGGTCTATTAATGCACACATTGTATAAACAGCACAATGTGACACATTCTTCAGAATGAGAGTGCAAGCCAGACACAGAGAGAGAGAGAGAGAGAGAGAGAGAGAGAGAGAAAAAAGAGCCGGGCCCTGCTATATAAATAACAAGGCACTCAGAGGCATATTTGATGTTGATATCCATCACTGAGGTTGGAAAAGAAAAAAAAAATAAGGAGGGAAAATAACACACAGAGCGACCAAGACCACGACACGGGGATCCTTATGAAAATAAGATTCAGCCCAAATGGATCTGGTGTAATTGGTTTCAGATAGTGAGGTCAGGAGAAAGGCGATACAGGCAACTATTATGCGAAACGGACTGAGAAACAAGAATGTTTACACAGGCATTCCTCTGCTACATTAATAGGCATGCAGAGATCACTGGAGAGGGAGAAAGGGAGAGAGTGAGAAGAGACTGACAGAGAGGGGAAGAGAGAGGGAACTGAGGGGAAAAAAGCACAACATATCAGCCATCCATTCATCCCTCCCTCCCTCCCACTATCCCCCACTCTCCCAGTCCCAGTGTTTAGACTCTATACAGAACGGGCTAATAAGAACACCTATCACAATGCACCTTTGTAAGGAGCATGCAAAGATCTTAAACAAGCATGAAATACATTAGCAGGCCCTGCAATACTGGGCCAAACCATTACAAATCTCCAGATTGCTTGTTGTGTGTGGTGAAGGGTGGGGTGGGGTGGGGGGTGCAAGAAATAAGCCATCCACTAAGAATGTCGCTCTTTCAAATCCACCTGGAGACTGCACGATATGCAGCCATGACATTGGAATTGGATATATCTGAAGGGCTGCGACACTATGTTTGGACAGCGCAGATCACTTCCTGGCTTGGGAGTTGTTGTTATTATGGGATGTAGCAGATATTGGAATGACGACACAGGTATGAAATGAGCTGCCCTCAACAGGTACGTCCTGACAACGCTGCGGCCTCTACAGCATGTCTCCATGTTCCAGAAAGTAGCTGTAAACATGGCATATCAACTGTTGATCAATAAGAAGCGGGTTGCATCATGGTAACACAGTCGCACTGTGGTGTGCGGAACAGATGTTTGGTGTGTTTGCATGTGTTGTGTGTTTGTTGTAGGGAGTAAAAGGCTGCTGTTCAACACTAGGCTGTCGGCCAGAACAGCTCCAGTCATGCTGACAGCTTTGACAACTCCCACACACACACACACACAGCACCGCCACACCAGGCTTATCTATCTTGGCTTCTATTCTCCAGAAGGAGGGGAGAGGAAAAAAAGAAAAAGTGACACTTTATCATGCTGGAGAGAGTCGCATGCCACGGAAAACAAGGCACAAACAGTTTAAGCTGAACAAACAAACATGGCTGATTGGACTGAGGCTGCCGGCCCGCTGGCAGGGGAGATATGCGCGGACACTCCACACCAAAATATTTACACCCTATCTTCTTATATAAATGGATTCAGGGCAGATGGGTGGATGGATATGGATTTGGAGGGGCTGGCTGGAGAGGATAGACAAATGAGAAGAGAAGGGGAGAAGGATAAAATGTCCCATACAATGTCAGAATACAAAAATGGGGCCAGAGTTTGTGAAAACAAACAAAGTGTGACCAGGGAACGGTGTCGGAACAGCAGCGGCCCCAAACCATCTTCAGGCAAGAACAGGAGAATGGATGAAGCTAGGGGATCTACGTTTAGGTGTTACGATTACAGAGCAACACAGCATGTGCCTAATAGAGCTAAAACCTGAGATTGGTGATTACTCAGAGTCTTTGCTTGTTTTGTAAACACCACATCGGGTGGAGCGAAGGGCAATGGCGATCCCTTAAGTATGGGTGAGATTTTATTTCTGATGATCCTTTAAACACTCACAGCTCAATTAATGCAGTTACTACAATTTGTTATAAGCGGGTCAATGCTTGATGTGTGTGGGTTTCTATGGTTGCTATTGATCTCATTCCCCTTATGAAGCTCAGCCACAGGAGTAGAAAGACTCCTATGCTTCTCTAAAAGGTCAGAACCGGCAATGACACGCCAGTGCCTTAACAATGGCTCCAGATTCAGTTCCCTTATCGCCTCCACAAAGCCCACACAGAACACAATACACACCTGGATTCAGTCACCTCTGCTTGGTTGAGTACTTGGAAAAGAAATCAAAAATAATGACTTCTTTTGACTGTGGTTGCAGACACAGAGAGCACCAGGAGAAGTTGCAAAAATGCAGAAAACAAATGCAAATGTTAAAAACGGGCTGTAGCAACATGACAAGATTGGATTTTGGATTATTTTCCATCAAATGCAAATGGTATTTCTGAAAGTTGAAGCTAATGTGAAACTGCCTTAGGGTGCACTACTACATAAATAAACAAATCAGAATCAGCCGTGGCTGTTGCAGCTTTATCGTCACTCCTCAGCTCCACCCAGGCTCCCTCCCTGTCGCCCCAATGTGGATCATCTGGCTCCAATAACTGCTGGTATGGTGGCGAGCAGGCCACCAAAATGCAGTTCTCCAAATTCCCAACAGAAACCTATGGGTGATTTCTCGAATTGTGCCTTCATGAGAAACTAACAGAGGAGCGAGGACGAAAGGAGGGAGAAAAAGAGAATTTGGAAAGTATGTAGGAGTAATGAGCATTTTACTGTATGACTCAATAAATCAACAGTCTGCAGTGAGCAAGGGAGGGAGAGAGAGAAAGGGAGGGAGAGGTCCATGGAGAATCTGTTTGGGCCTCAGGATGGAGGTAAAGCTATCCAGTAGAACAATGGGCTTCTGTGTCTGACTCTGCCATCTCTATCTCAGTACTTTCAGCTCCTTCAGCTGCCTCCATCTCTACATATTAAGTGCATCATCCAAAAATGAAAATCTCTCCTGTGCTCGTTTGTTGTTGTGGTTTCTTTTTCTCTTTTCCTTAAAGTGGATAATAAGTGTTTGGGAAGAAACCCTTCCATATTGATCACTTGCTCTCTCTTCAACTCCTTTCCACCTCTCCACTGCATTTTGAATTCACCTCCGCTTCTCTTCCTCTCTCCCCTCCCTCACTCATTGCTCATATCACATTATTCATTTCGTCCTCTCATCTTTCTGTCTTTCTTCCCACCCGTCTCTCACCCCTTGTTTATTGATTCTCTAGATTAAGAATTCCTAGGGTGGAGGATTGTAACACACAAGCATCAAATTATTTTGGGGTGTGCTTATTTGCCTTCCCGTTGCATCTATTTGGCCTGTGTCTGTAGACAATTATGCCTACCCAGCCCCAGACTCAGGTGCTAATAATGAAGGACAAATAGAATCATATGTGTAAACTTCCCCCACTGATGAAAATTTATATTAACTTTCTGCCACAGTAAACAGAGCTGCATAGCTACACCCTCCCGGGAGGATTGACGAGATGAATTTGCTCGCTCCTACCCCAGGAAGAAGGCTCGCACAGGAGAGAAAGAGTGGTGGTAGGAGGGGATTGTGGGGGGTAGAGGGGGGGTGTCTAGCGCCATTGTGTAACCTCGCACTTATTTTTCCACCGATGAAGACAAAACACATGTCTGTTTTGCCCATCACAGATAAAGTGTGTGTGTCTATGACTGTGAGAGGGAGTTGAAGAGTGCATATGCACTGATATGCATGAGTCTGCTGAGACGTTGGGAGGCCACGCCAGCAATAACAAAGAGCGCGGCCTGCTGTCGTTCACTGCAGCCGCTAACATTCACTTACATCCCACCTCCTGCTGTTATCGCCATGGATATTCTGTGCAAATACAATTATATATCTGTCCGAGCAAGGGAGAAGAGTTGTTTTCAGCTACCTTCAAGCTGAACTTTAACACACAAGACCCAAACTGACTGGGGGATGTGAAAAAAGACTGCTTTGTCATTAAATTAAAAATGCATTTTAACTATTTCTTTTATCAGGTTTGAAAGTTGGACCATAAAAGTCACCATAATTATTTTCTAAATAATCTAAGATGGGCTATGACTTTATAATAAATACTTTCTTCAGCCAATCTTCTGACCATTGTCTCAATGCATATTTTCCATGCGTCATCACTTGTGAAATTCAATTTACTCCACGACACCCATTTCCCTCACTCTCTGTCTCTGATGGTGGCTTAAGCAAAGTCTTTACTTTGACCTGTGCTGTATCGCTACATTTAGATAAGGAAACAGCAGGCCGATTCAGCAACGCTCTTTATCTGCTGCTGCTCTTAGGGAAGTTCTTTAAAGCCCGACAAACTGAGAGCTACCACAATATACTATCACAAAGAGAAGTGACTGGGGAAGGTATTTGTGTGGGTGGAAGAAGGGAGAGGAGAGTGTGTGTGTGTGTGTGTGTGTGTGAGAGGTCAAGTGTTCTCTTTGCAAAAGCAAAGCTGGCATAATGCACAAGTGTTCAACTGTGCAGGCCCCCCACCCCTGCAGCCACACACACACACACACACACACAAAAAACACAAATACACACATTCTCTCTCTATTACACACTCTTTCTCTCTCCTGAAGCGCTTGATTTCCTCTTCAGGTGATTATGATCCCTCTCCTTTTCACAGTTCCAGGCAAGTGGAGGTCACACAGCTGGATGAATACCTGATATGAAATGTTGCATTCAGGCC
>JAVQJD010088449.1:2500-11018 GCA_036023655.1 Nannoperca australis | reverse complement strand
TCCTGCCTAGTTCCTGTTCCAAGACTCCACGCCCCAGTGGAGCCAAGGACTACAGACCTGTGGCACTGACCTCCCACATCATGAAGGCCCTGGAAAGACTGGTCCTGGAGCAGCTCCGGACCCTGGTCCAAACATATTCAGACCCTCCCTCTACACCTCTACACCCTCTATTTTCTACTGTTTATTATTCTTTTTTCAATAACGTTATTGAGCATTGTAACTGAATCAAAAAGCAATTTCCCTTCTGGGATTAATAAAGTATTTCTGATTCTGATTAACACTAAACTCTGACCCGAACATCCGAATGTCAACACTCATCAGACCAGGCCACATTTTTCCTTCTTCCATTGTCCAGTTTTGGTGAATTGTAGCCTCAGTTTCCTGTTGTTAGCTGACAAGAGAGACACCTGGTGTTCTGCTCCTGCAGCCCGTCTGCTTCAAGGTTCAGAGATGCTCTCCTGCACACCTCAGTTGTATCAGCCGGAACCAGTCTGGCCGTTCTCCTCTCACCTCAGTAGGAGTAGATCCACAGTTTCTGAAACATTCAGTCCAGCCTGTCTGGCACCAACAACCATGCCACGTTCAAAGTCTCTTAAATCACCTTTCGTCCCCATTCTGATGTTCAGTTTGAACTTCAGCAGATCGCCCAAATGCATTGAGCTGCTGCAAAGTGACTGGCTGATTATAAATGTTGCGTTAACGAGCAGTTGAACAGGTGAACCTAATAAAGTGGTTCCTAACGTGGGGTTCGGGACCCCTACACAGGGACATTTGAGGGATTGTGAGATGATTTACAGGATAAGAAAGTAGAAAAATACAGTTTCTGATGCAAAAAACCTTGTTTTATTCTTGTTATGTTCTGAATGATTTTTAAATATAAAAAAATCTTTGACCGAAACACTCTTTACTGCTCACAACCAGTTGACTTTACTCAAATTTGAGGGATCATTATGCTAAAAGATTGAAAACCCTTGTTTTAAGGGAACACAGTCCCATGAAAGGGCTCTATATCTGTAGAAGTAACCCTGCTGCAGTGCTATTTACTGTGGTGGCCAACATTAGCACTGTTTGTTTAACCCCACATATATTTTAATATATATATCTGTGAAAATGTTTCCAGTAAATGATCTCTATAATCATTCTATAACACCCAGCTGGGGTGTTTGTTGCTTGTTCGTACCACTTTTGCCACATTTTCCAAAGTTGATTGGTTTTGCTCTAATAAGGTGGTTCTGTAAAAACCCAAACTGTGTCCAAGTCTGTTTTCCTGCAGTGTACTGTCGACTCTTTGTCTCTCTGTGGCAGATATGTGAGTTACAGACAGCAGCTCAGGGAGGTTACACCTGTGGGCAAGTCAGCACAAGTAGCTGAGCCCAGAAAGGAGCTTTTCCAATTCCTGTGATAGGTTTCTTTTTTACAGTGAGGCTGATTTGCCACATAAAACCCTGGCACATAAATTAAATATTCAAATGTTAAAAATCTGTAGAAATTCACCATCAGGCTACATCTCCAAAAAACATTAAAAACTGTGTGATTATAAGATAAGATAAAGCTTAATTAGTAATTAATATTAATAGTTAGTAATTAATAATTAGTCCCTGAATGGGGAAATTGCAGTGCTACAGCAGCAAAGGTCATAGTGGATAACAGTAATAGATATAAAATATAGCATGCAAACAATACAAAATAAATAAAAAATTAATATATATACCAAAAGTAGTGAATTTACATTATGGCCCATATGAATTTTGCTAGAATTTTGCACAGTGAGAGGTTCATGTATTTGAAAAATTAAGTGCTACGTAATGCTTAGGGTTTTTCAGATTTTCTGTTAAGTCAAAATCATGGTGCGGAAATGTTAAAAACTCTCAACCCTTGTTTGAATTAGTTCGTCTTAACCAGAAGGCCTGTAAAATCGATCGTCTCCACTAGAGTCTTTATATCCCACAGTCCGTGAAGACAGCATTGTCCTCGGCCGCGTGTCTATCTATCTATGCAGGATGAAGCGGTACTGGGGTATAAAACAGACTGACTGAAACTTAATGCATTAAAAAAGTAAGCTGTACATATATAAGAACAAATCACGAGAAATAAGATTTCAGTTTAGCTCCATCGTTCACACGTGCGTTATGTTTGTGATGTTTGTCGAGTACTGGTGTGAAGGAGTGATTATATTACATTTACTTTATCCTGGAAACATTTGAGGAATAAACATCACAAACCATTTTGTACAGTTTTTAGGATGTTGTCTCTATCGCGTTGAATTCTGGGCATTTCTCTCCCTGGTCCTCCCAACTTCTCGCAGCTTCATCAAGCTGCTGTAAAATGTGCACAGTGATACCGGAAATGAATAATTGCGCATGTAAAATAAAGGCGTAAAAAGTGTATCTTGGGGAAATATAAACAAAACATTTAAACAGGAAGCTGTTAAACGTGATGGAATTATTTTTGAGATAGCTCACAGAACTAAAAGTGGTCGTTTACATCCTCCATTTGTGGTTGTTTGTTTGACGATTCCAAAACGGATGTCCCACTTGGTTTTATTTTGAAATTCTTACCCGGAAGCTGCGGGCTCCCGTCCTCTCCAGCTTGACGGCGGTAGATGCTTCACTCCATTCATTTCATTCGCACACAGTCGTATCCCAGAAGCGAGCCCTCCCCTCCTGTTTCACTCCGCCTGGAAAGATGGCTGCTCCGGTGGTGGTGAGAAGCTCCGGCCCGGCGCTCTGCCCGAGCTTCGCGGAGGTCTGCTCGTTCCTGGAGAGATACGGAGCGGCGCTGGATCTGCCCGAGATGACTTTCCCGCAGATGGAGAGGTACCTCCGGGACACGACGGCAGGTGAGAGATCGGTGTTTTGCGGTGGCAGCGGGGCGAAGAAGTGGTGGAAAGCTGCGACACTTGAAACCGAAGGAGAAGGGGGTCCACCACTACCACCATCACCACCATCATCATCCTCATCGTGATGATGATGAGGATGACGGAAAATGTTGAGTGTGTGGCCCCGCAGAGCCGCGTTAGATTGGGAGTTTAGTCTAACTTACGCTTTCTTATCGGTTATTGACTCTGTTTTCTCTTGAAAAAACAAAATTTTTGTGTCTCAAGTTGCTCAGGAAACATTTGAACTGAGAGAAAACGCACACTGCTAACATAAAGCTAGCCCCACTCCAAAATAACACACACTTTTCTGTTTTTATTTATGTTGTATGTTTGTGCTAAAGTTAAGGGAAGCGGATACAGGCGAAATGTTGGCAAGCTAAACCCGAGAGGGTTTTTTATTTTTTTACTTAGAGTCAAGTGACAGGTCGTCGATAATGTTGTCAAAGCTATTTTATTGATCCGTTAACGCTAAAGTTGGTGTGGGAGCCATGATGCAGCACAGCCAGTGACCACCAGCTAGCTCCGGAGGCTTGTCAGGTGTAATTTTTCACCGGCCTTGCCTCACAGGCAGTCGGACTGGAATGACATCAATGTCCCCTGTGTGTTTTTTGTGTGTGTTGATCACTTGCCTATTATACAATTATATTTTTCTCCTTTTTTTGATCCGTAGTAAAGACGGTTGTCAAAGCCGAGCGACCGATGTTAGCTAAAAACAGTGGATGTTATTTTTTTTTTTTTCCGTTGGTAGATTCGCTGTCAAATCCGCACATGCGCAGTGGGGGACTGTAGCTTCCGGCTAACTAGTTAGCATCACGGATTCAGTCAACTTTTAGTCAAAGTACAACACTTTGACGCCCTGCAGTTAATTATCTACATTATTGTTGATAAGAAAAGGATGTTTGAGTCTTCTAAATGTCGTGTTAGTAGCTGTGCAAACCGTCTCAGCCAGTCTGGCTTTATTAGTTTCCACTTCAGCGTTAGCTTTGTAGTTTAGCATCATTACCGTTATGTTTATAAAGCATATAATAAAGTAAGACACAACAGATACTATTCATACTGTAGTTAGATATAATATTTATCTGATATTTAAGAGTCAGGTGTGATTAAATGTGTTTTCCTACTCGGGATTCTTTGACTGTGGATAAATTCAGTTTACTGTGCCAGCAGGGAAATCTGGAAGTTCCTGTAAATTCAGGGGCTCCGTAACAGTCTCACACGAGACTACATATTATAGCCTTTTTAAAAGCTTGTTTTCTTAGTAAAGTCATGTTTTTAGTGAAGTTTATAGCAAATGTCAATGGGAAGGCAGAATAGACATAGTCATAAAAAATATCATGACAACAACAAGCAGAGGACAAAAGTAATTAGTCATTCTTAAATCCTGAATAAAACCCAAAAAACATTGGACATCATATTTTATTGAGACAGTAAAGAGTGGGTATTACAAAACAAATGAAAGATGAATCTGTAGGTGTGTTTTAATGCAGTCTAAAGTGACTCTAGTCTACAACAAAATGTCACTAATCCACCCTGTGTATTTACAACATCAGTACACCGGAGAAAAGAGGGCTGTAAAAAGTGTTGACACGTTTTCCTGAAAATTAAACATTTAGCTGTTCATTTACCGTTTATTCATTTCTGGAGTAAATGTGGAATAAAAATACAATGAAATAAAAATATAATGACCAGTGTTTCAACCAGGTGTTTGTCTGTTGTTACAGACCTGTTTTTCATGGTAAAAAGGACACTAATACTTTCTTTTAATTAGTTTTTGTTTACTAGTGTAGTATTGTGTTGAATCTTGAACCCACTTTAATATTTAATCACATCATTGAGTCTTAACTGGTTGTTTTCATAACAAATCTGCCAAAAGAACAATCTAAAATCTAACTCTGTAAGACATTGCAAGACATTGCATTTACTGTGTGTTGTGGTATGATTGATCTGGAGTCGGACAGCCCTGTGGCTGGCTGTAAAGTGCTACTGGACTTGTGATCTATAAAGTTAAGATGCACTGTGTTGTGTTTCTAATCGCTGTATGTGTTTTCCAGTTCCTAAACCTCTTGTGGAGCTCCACGTGAAGCTGCTCAGAAAACTGGGGAGGTCGGTGTCTACTGACCGCTGGGAGAAATACCTGGCTAAGGTGAGCGTGTGTGTGTGTGTGTGTGTGTGTGTGTGTGTGTGTGTGTGTGTGTGTGTGAGAGAGACATGAGGAAACATGACTTACTGAAGAGGCTCAGCCGTCAGTGCGTCACCACACAGCTAAAGTGAATTGTGCAGGCAGGACAGAGTGTTAGTTAGTGTGGATGGGATCCGTTTACAGACCCTGGTTGTCATTTACTGTAGAAAACTCTGAACACGTGGAGCTTCAAGTGAATAACCACTGAGAACCTCCCACTAAATGTAGAGCCTTACTTCTGTTGTGGTCAACAGGAGGAGAGATGTAGAAAGAGGAGTAGACATGTGAAGGGAGATGAATCCAGAACTTGCAGTAACTTGATCTCCTCATTGTTTCCTGTAGGTTTGCCAGGAGTTGAACAACACCTGGGCCTGGGAGCTGGAGCAGAAGGGTTACCAGGAGATGTCCATGGAGTGCAAGTCAAGCATCCTCAAAGTACGACACGCCCTGTTTAGACTTAAACAATGAGTGAAACCTCTGCAGCCACACTAACCTTCTCTCTCCACACGTTTGCCCTCAGTATCTCTGCGAGTGTCAGTTCGACGACAACCTAAAGTTTAAGATGACGATTAATGAGGAGGACCCAGAGAAGATGCGCCTGCAGCCTGTTGGTCGGGACCGGCAGGGCCTGATGTACTGGCTTCAGCTGGACCAGGAGCAGAACATCCGGCTGTACACGGAGGAGCAGGACGATCTGGACGGCTCCACCTGGAAGTGCATCGTCAGGTAGCCCTGCCGTCTTACTCTGGTGGCTGTATCTCTCCTGGTGTGCAGCCGGGGGGGGTCTACTCGTACAATCGGTCTTTATACATTTAGTTTGGTTCACGTTGCAAATGGACTTGAGGCGACTCACTGTGGTCGTATCACTTCACCACCTTCTGCTCTACTGTTGTTTCACAGGACACGCAACGACCTGGCTGAGGCTCTGGAGCTGCTGAAGTCCCAAGTGGATCCAGGCCAGAATCAGAATCAGAATCAGGACCAGGACCAGAACCAGGCTGGGCCCGGGATCACCAGCCCCACAGAGAAAGATGCAGGTATGCTGGGTGAATGGATGTAGGGTTCATGTTATGGATGGATCACTGGTTTATGAATGCATACATGTAAGTAATAATTATCATTTGGAAGACGGAGAGAAAATCTTTAAAGTGGCTTATTTCCCCAAAAACCTGCTCTTTTAAGAACAAAGAAAAACATTTTAAAAATAAAAGTTCAGTATTTCACATCATTTTCTCACTTGTTATAATCATCCTGCAGTAATAATAATAATAATAATATTAAAAATCTAAAAGATTGTGTGTGTGTGTGTGTGTGTGTGTGTGTGTGTGTGTGTGTGTATGATTTAGGGGATGAGGCTGTTGGAAGCAGGAACCCTGGACCCTCCGCGACCTCAGAGGAACACGCTGGTAGTGAGAGCGCTGACCCTGCAGACGAAGAGAAAGTCCTGCAACCAGGTACCTGGATCCAACTGATCCCGCTGTTACACTCAAATCTAAATCAAGTGATTACAGAATCAGAGATCTGATCGCCCTCCGGTTCGATGTTAATCGTCTCGTCGTGTTTTGCAGCAGTAAAACAGACGCAGCCCGTCAAGCAGGAAGCCGCTGAGGTGAAAGAGGAGAAGACGGACCACAAGCCGCCCGTGTTTGATAACCGCGTGAGCACCATCACCACCGTCATCAAATCAGAATCCAGGGACGCTGACGCCCCCAAAAACGCTGTGTCGGTCGTCATGGCACCCGGCGCGGCTGTGACAAAACCGGAAATGAACAAGGAAGAGGAAGCTGAGCGGGCAGTCGTCCGGAGCAGCCAGCAGGCCAAGATACCACTGAAGAAGAGGGAGCTTAAGCTGGCTGAGAGCTACCAAAGTAACCACCTTAACAACAGCAAAAGCAGCAGTATTATTGTCTGTAACCCCTCGGTGATCCAGAACAAGGACAGTCATGGAAGAGAGGGGAAGTCGCCTCCCGGCGGTCCAGGTGCCTCCCAGCCGCCGCCGCAGCAACTCGTGGTCACCGCATCACGGCAGGAACTGACCAACGGGAGAACGTCTGTCCTCCTGCCGCACAAAGAGGGACAGAATGGTGTCATAGGGGTCATAGGTCAAGTCAATGTTGTAGGTCACGTAGGGGTCATCCGCAGCCCATCTGAGCGCCACAGAGCCCCCGGAGCTGAGACGCAGCAGCAGGAACAAAACGGCCCCAGTTTAGACCACCGGGCCTCCAGAGCTGTGGAGGAGGAGAGGGAGGGGAGCCGGCAGTCGGTGCTGGTGAGGAAGGGCCCCGTGGAAGAGGAGACGGCCGTCGCCCTTCCTCCTCATGTGGCGATGGAGGCTGAAACAGCCACGAAACAACCGACGGCGTCCTTAAAATGCGATCAGCTCCCTGAAGCTGCAGAGAGAAGCGTGGATTCTGCTGGTGCTTCCTCGCTGTCTCAGTCCACAGAGGAACCGGCAGAGGTGGAGCAGTTAGACAGGGAGACGAAAACTGGCCACAGCAGTCGTCAACAGAAATATGATCAGCTGGACGAGAGGGAGGACAGGACAAGAGAGGCGTCTGCGTGTCCTGTGGCGGAAGAAGGAAGTAAAGATGATTGTGAAAAGAATAAAAGCACTTTAGGAAAGTTGGAGGCAGCATCAGGGTTCACCATTCCTCCTCTAAAAGAAGACCAGCAGGAGAAGAAGGACCACCAGGGGGAGGGGGTCAATGGTGGGTCGGCAGCCCAGCTTAGAGTGAAGGACACTGGGCTTGGGTGTGAGGAGAGACAGGGTCCCCTGGAGGAAGCCTCCTCTGAGCTCCAGAAAGAAGGAATCAGGTTGAAGATCAAGATTCCTCCCCACCGGAGAAACAAGTTAAAGGGCAAAGGAGGGAAGGAGGAGGAGAAAGAGAGGGAGCAGGAGGTGCAAGAGGAAGGGAGGCCGCTGAGGAGATCTGCAAGGATTTGCAGGTATGTGTGTGATAAACTCTGAGTGGAGAATAAACGCTGTATTTGTCTTTGGAAGTTCAGCTACAGCTGCTCTGATGTGACAGTAAATTCAGTCTATACCTTTTTTCTTGAAGATCATCTGCTTTGCCAACCTGCAGGCCCAGCTCAAAGGTGGCTGAGAGCCAGAGAAAGAAACCACAAAGAAAACAGACACTGCCCCCCAGAACCAGGGAAGAGGGGGAGGAGGAGGAGCAGGAGGAGCAGGAGGAGGAGGAGGAGGAGGAAGAAGATGAAGAGGAGAGGAGCTCAACTACAAAGAAAGACAGAAAAACTGAACCTGATGGTCAAATCAGGAAACAAAAGGTAAGCAGTTACTAAAAGTGTCCTGTGAGAATCCATGTGCAGTTTATTTCTGTCTGTCTGAGCGCTTCTTCTCCTCCGCGGTGTTTTCAGGGGAAACGGAGGCATCGACGCCCCCGATGGTCCAACATTCGCTCAAAGAGACGCAAACTGAACGAGGAGGAGCGAGGCAGGAG